>WWET01002449.1:188920-208096 GCA_011038615.1 Limnodynastes dumerilii
AAATCCTACATTTTAACTTACCTTTGCTGTCCCTCCGGCGGTCCCTGCTTCTGGCTCTCTTCCCCGCAGCTCTGCCTCCGGCTCTCTCCCTCGCATCACGCGCTACACAATGACGTTGGGTGACCTAAGGTCACCACAACGTCATTGCGCAGCACGCACCGCGGGGAGACAGCCGGAGGCAGAGCTGTGAAGAAGAGAGCCAGAAGCAGGGACCGCCGGAGGGACCGCAAAGGAAAGTTAAATGTAGTATTTTTTTTATTTTTTTTTAGCACTCGAGTATAAGCCGAGGGGGGATTTTTCAGCACAAAAAATGTGCTGAAAAACTCGGCTTATACTTGAGTATATACGGTAGTACAGGAAAGGAAAGTTTATTCACTCATATCTCCCAACATTACAAAACCAAAAAATAATAAATAAGTTCCTCCCTAGTCCTGACCAAACTCCGCCCATTTATGAAACCACACCCCTTTTGGCACAGTAGCGGAGCAAAATAAAATAGTTAAAAAGGAAAATAAATAAACCCCTTAGCAGGAGAAGACGAGCTGGACAGTTACCCGAAATCAGAACAGTCCTGCTTGACTCGGGACAGTTGGGAGGTATGGTTTACTTAGGGTCAGGTTTAAGCACAAGATGGCTTTATGCCAGGATGATTCTATAAACTTTAAAATCTAATGCATATAAAAGCCAATTCTTTATTGCGGGTAGAGAGGTTGGGCCGCATTCAGAGATCCGTTTCCAGATCAGGCTGCAATTATACGCACGCACAGAGCAGGCCAAACCCCCTCACACCCATGACACTCCTCTCTTTCGGCCATGCTCTCGGAGACTTATACCACCATAGACCAGCTGTAACTTTCCATGCGCTGTCTCGCGCGTATATGTCCTCCGTACTTGCATATCATGATAATCGCGCCCACTTTCCTTCATTTAAATGCCTCCTCGCCCATTTTTATTTAAATTCTTCCGTGCGTATTTTTGCGTCGCATATAAGGACGTATATATCAACGTGCGATTCACAGGTCCGTCCGTGAGGCACTTCCGCGCGTATATTCAATGTCAATTGTGTAAATAAAGTTACTACGCATACTCTGAATACGGCCCTATATGACACAATTGACTGTGTGATTTGTAGGTGCAAATACTCATGGATCCGCATCTACTCCCCTCTCCTGCCCCTGCCAGATGACACTTGCGAGTATCATAGGCTAACTTATCTTCCCGTGTGTATTTTCACTCTTAAGTAGAGGACATATCTAACACCTCCCTCCCAGTCTAATATAAATTCCTCCCCCCATCCATTTCTCCTAACCGAATCTACGTACCTAAAGGCTATGTAGATTGCGTAGTCTGACTACATTTGCAAACTAGTCATTTTCTGAAAGATATGCACCTAAGTAGCCGCAGCTTCTCAGGTGTGAATCATGGCCAATGTCTCTGTGCTGCAAAACAACTGTAACCATGTTTTATCAGAGGTGTAAGCGCCATGAAATATAGAATGCAAACATTAAGAGGGTGTTATTTCTGCTTACAGAACAGGCATCAACATATATGCATCTCTCCCGTCTTTTCCAAGTTATCACTGATTGCGTCAATCATTTTCTGGTGCTCTCAATAAAATAACCAGGCATGTGCAAAAAGACTGAGAAGTCACACACATTAAAATATCTTCTTTTCCTCAGGATCAGCCCATATCTGCTGACACAGAAATCGCAATTCTGAAACAACTGAATCATGTAAGTTACAAGTTTTAATCATCATTTCTTTTCAGAATCGTTATTAACATTTGATATGTATTGCTTTGACTGTTATGAGTAAAGGGGCATTATTTGTTTTCTTCAACTATTGCCTCATTACTATCACAGTGGTTTCACAGAATATGGTGACCCTTTCCTTGACTATAGATTTATTTTTCTTTGCAGCCTTGCATTATAAAGATTGAAAACTTTTTTGAATCTGATGACAACTTTTACATTGTGCTTGAACTGTAAGTGTTTTTTTTATTGTGTTTATTTTGAGATTTACATAACAAAAAATACAAATACAACAAAAGCCCTCCACTCCCACCTACCAGTTTTCTCAAAAAACTCCAGAGTCAAGCCACCAATGTTACATAACAAGAATAAGAGTACATAGTAAGCAATATGAACAATAAAACCTGAGTTTGATCACGGAGAATAAAGGGGTGTCAGGTGAATCTACTACAGAGAGAGGAAAAATTATTTGTCACAACTATAAAGTATATATCTCACCTCCACAGCAAGGAGGTGAGGTCAAGAGCTAGGTCAAACTGTAAGTGTTAATGACTTCACATTCCATTTCTTGAAGATATTAAAGGGGACGAAGATGTACATTCAAGTTCCCTCTTCCTAAGGCCTATTTTTTTCCTGAAAGGAACATACAACATAACATAACATACTATCATTTCTCAACATAGTCTCCTTTAGACGCCACGACTGCATGGCCACTGGGAATGCTTTTTTTGGGGGTTAATTTAGACCAATGGAAAATCCCTAACGCAATGGCCGCACGACCGGAAAACTTGCGACAACAGAGACTGTCTTTCACCGTGGAGCATGATCAGGTGAGCATGAGGAATCAAGAGGAAGCTGTTGAAGAAGGGCCACCCAAAGAGCAGGACATTATTGTGATGGAAGAGCACATGCACAGACTATTGTGGTAATTTTTTCTGTAATGCTGGTGAAACACAGCGGTCATCGTCATACCCTTGAGGATGCACTGGCAGTAATCCATAATTTTTTGGGCGGTGGTGAGTAACTGTGCTTCCATTGCGCCATCGTGTTGCAGGATTGAAAAATGGGATTCAAGTTATCCATGGTGACAAAAGATGAAAGGAAAGCACCATTCGTGTCATCACACCTTAAAATCCCCTGACTCATTTGCACACGCACAGTCTTGTGTTCTTCAGTCAGCGTTGGCAGCACCCACCGGGAGGAAACTTTCTGCATTTTTAGGTCTTGGTGCAGGATGGTATGCACAGAACCCGCAGAAACGCTGAATTTGGAAGCGATCTCTTTCGGTCAATCAGCAGTCCTGCCACTTGTACGATCTTGTTGCAAGATCGACTTGTGCGTCTTCATAGCTGCTGTGGTTCTTTTTCACACAATGTTCAGGCTTCTTTGAACATTCACACCCATGAACATTTATTTTTCACATCCATGTCACATTTTCCACATGTTCATTCAACTAACAATGGATGTTAACCCACGCAGATGGAGAAAATGGATGATAACACGCTGCTCTTGAAAAATAAACGTCATCATTTTTAGGGCACGATTCAATTGACTGTAAAGACGGGAATAAGCACAGAATACCGATTTACGTCTATTACGATAGGATGCGAGATAAAATCTGCAATGTAAATTCTCTGAAAAAGGACTGTGACCATCCATTGAACTGGGCCCATAGTGTCTAAAACACTCCTACCAGCTGGTGGTGCCAAGTGCATTCTTTGAACCAGGTGGTGCTGCCATCTGTCTCTCATAACTGTAAAGATTGCCTGCATCTATTAAAACGTACCCCAACTTCCACCTGCTCCCATTTTCAAGAAAAAAAATAGGAGACCTTAGAACGTGAATCCTTCACATATCAGGAATAACAGTCAGCTCGTCTTTTTCCCTTCTGAAATTTGGTGCACCCAGATTATTATTTGGTCACTATTGAGCTCTGTGTCATTCAAATTACATGGGCATCATTGCCCAAATTAAAATAAGCCTGGTTATTCCAGGACCTCCCATGTTTGTAGGGATATATAATGTCACATATTCTTCCTTGTTGCTGTAATGGAATTACAATAGAGAGAGGCATGTGTTGGACAGCACCCACAGTTCCCTTTAGTAGATTGCAGGTAAAGTTCACATGATCCACAGGTACTGATTTTTGTGGTGGTGAGTGGAGGGCTCACCTGTAATGACCAGTTATAGTACCTGTGCATCTTGATGTATTTTGTGCTAGGAAGCTTTAACAAGTAGTAATAGATTAATTTTAGCGTATTGTGTGCATATTATGTCTTTCTGAGTTATGTTTCCTAGCACTCCGTCATGTTATGTCAATTTAAATGGCACTTAGGGAACAACTGAATTATATTTTAGAACTGTGTAAGTTTATTGCAGTTTAGATTTTTTCATCATCACACAGTAAATTAGATTTCCAAAACCATGTTCACAATAATTGTTACAGAAAGATATTCATTTTAGTAATGGCTATACAACTCCTTTGCTACTTTCTAATCCATATATATAATCGACAGAAAACATTTGTTGTGTTTTTGCTGTTTTCGCTTCCTATGTGTTACCTTTGACTTCAAACTGTCCTTTGATCACTACATATAGTCTGTTTCTAAATCCTCTTACATACATCAAAAACACAATCCCAGAATTCTTTTCTTTTCATACTAAAATAACCCTTAGATCTGTGAAATAATGGACCGAATCCACACTTCATAACTACCTTCCATACGATGGGATTTAAGATGAAAGGGTCTTGTCTTCCCCTCTATCCGCCATGGTAGGTGGGGTAAAGCATTTTAATTTTACAGTAGGTGAGGGATTAGGGATTTACAAGCAGATCAGTGGTCAGACAGACCGCAGATCCACTCATGTGACTTATGGGTGACTTATGGCTAGAGAGGGAAGTGACGGGGAATTTACTCCCCTCTTCTGTGCATATCAGCGCACATACGGAAAGCACACAGAGGTTTGGATCAGATCCAGCATGCTGTGTGACTGCAACATACAGGGAATTGAGCAACTTTTACCATACAACTTGGCATTGTATGATATACCGTACTTACCCTAATATATCCCCAAGGTCCTATAGGTTGTAAGCTTGTGGGAATACCCACCCTGTCTATTTGTTACTAGTTACCAGTCATGTTATAATGCTTGTTAAATATGTAAATCACTAGGTAATATGGCGCTATATAAAAACCTGGTCATAAGAAACGCATTTTGTTTCTACCAGCAGTATTGCTTAATGCATTGCTTTAACTGTCTTGTGTGCAGCTTTACATCCATACGGAAATCTGTGCTTCCCACTGCTTTCCCTTTATTACTCACATTTACACACCTAATAATGGACTGCGGCTTTAAAAGTGTTTCACAAACTGGAGAAGAAAACATACTGATATGTTTTTAATATATTCGCAAAGCAAAGTCTTGCACCTTATCTTTTTATTTGTAGAATTTCTTGGATTATACAAAATCTCCTATGAACCTTAATTCTTCTAAAACTTTTCATTCATTCTTATTGGTCCTAGATAGGTGGCCCAGTAATTTAGCAATCTATTTTTTTTCTAGGATGGAAGGAGGTGAATTATTTGACAGGGTAGTGACATCCAGGCTTAAAGAGTCAACAGCAAAACTCTTTTTTTATCAGATTCTTTTGGCTGTTCAGGTAATGTTCAACACTTACTAAATATCTCTGACATAGTATGTTCACTGGTATTAGTTGTAAAACGTTGTAGATCTTTTTTTTATTGTTTGCTTATTTAAAACTAGGTCAATTATTTTTTTATTTTTTTTTCATTTTTATAAAACTAAAATAATATAGAAACTACATTATGTTTACCAGCTCACAGTGAACTAAGAAGCTTAAAGCATACAACAAACATACACCAGAAATAAGGAGTCGCAGCAACAAAGTATAGAAGTTAAAACAATGCATAAATCCATAGAATAATTCATACATATTTCTTTTATATTAAACCAAGAACTATTTATAAATCTTGAGCAAAACACAGCAATGTTTTTATTACAGGTCTAACTCAATGACATTACTTTTATGCATTATATACACAATCATAAATCATGTTTGACATTTCATAGCACTTAAAAACCACACTGACTGCAGTGTCTGCTCTGCAGTCTTAATCATTCATTTATACGCATGCAGCAGTCTCCAAACGAACCCCCGAATAGGATTATAATGCAGCACTTTGGCAGACACAAGTACGCTTAAATAGTAGAGATGTTACTGTGTTTACCTATTGTACTTTGTAAAAATCATAAGACTGCTATCTATCTTTTAGAGTGAGATTTGTAATACTTGCTTCTCTCTCTATCCTGTAAGAGTATACTTTTGTATTTAGACACCCAGTTTAGGTTTACTATTGTGTATTTTTGTTAAGCCACGCTATAAATTTGGCAAATTGGGTTGCATGATCTCCCAACAGGTGCTCGCTGAAATCCACGTTACTTTGAATCCTTTCCAAAGACGTACATCATGTGTCCCCTGCAGATGTGATTTGTTCAAAACTGTTGAGTTACCCGTTCCCTAGAGTTCTATTATCTTTTGGATGTAACATAGAAAATGACCTTGCTTGCCTGAAATACTTAATGTATCTTATTGCTGCCAACCAACTCAGTTGCTTGCAGGACATATATTATGTTTCTAAAACTAAGCAATTAAAGCATTTGTGGTGTATTATTTAAAGCTATGATTCTTTAATTGCATGTCTTTAGGCTGAGTTATTAAAATTGATTGGTCTACCCTTGGTTATCACAGAAAAGTACTGATATAAGGCAGAGTGATGATTTTGAAAACAATGGTAACTTTATTAGGTGCAATACATTATAAGCAACTGCAGTTAAAAAATGTGTAAGGCTAGAATAAAAAACTTTTAGAAAAGCGTATTATTTTAAGAGCGTACAGTTTGTGTATCCATTTCTGAATTCATACAACGGCTCTATAAAAACCATAACCACTTTAATTATGCTAATAAAAACATATACAGACAATGACACATTCATATAACATATATTTAGACATCAAAAGGCAAAATATCAAGAATTATGACTACAGGTAAAACTTGAAAAATTTGAATATTGTGCAAAAGTTCATTTATTTCAGTAATTCAACTAATCTATTCTATAGACTCATTACATGCAAATCTCACAAAATTAGAATAATGAGAAAAGGTTCAATATTGTAGGCTCAAAGTGTCACACTCTAATCGGCAAATTATTCCAAACACCTGCAAAGGGTTCCTGAGCCTTTAAATTGTCTCTCAGTCTAGATCAGCAGAATTCACAATCACGGGGAAGACTGCTGACCTGATAGTTGTGCAGAAAACCATCATTGACACCCTCCACAAGGACATTAATAGAAAGTTAAGTGGAAGGGCATAGTGTGGCAGAAAAAAGTACACAAGTAGCAAAGATGACCGCAGCCTGGAGAGGATTGTCAGGAAAAGTCCATTCAAAAGTGTGGGGGAGCTGCACAAGGAGTGGACTGAAGCTGGAGTTAGTGCATCAAGAGCCACCACACACAGACGGATCCTGGACATGGGCTTCAAATGTCGTATTCCTCTTGTCAAGCCGCTCCTGAACAACAAACAACGTCAGAAACATCTTACCTGGGATAAAGAAAGAACTGGTCTGTTGCTCAGGGGTCCAAAGTCCTATTTCCTGAGGAGAGCAAATTTTGCATCTCATTTGGAAACCAAGGTTCCAGAGTCTGGAGGAAGAATGGAAAGGCTCACAATCAAAAATGCATGAAGTCCAGAGTGAAGTTTCCACAGTCTGTTGATTTGGGGAGCCATGTCATCTGCTGGTGTTGGTCTACTATGCTTTTATTAAGTGCTTGCTTCAGCAGACAAGCTTTATGGAGATGGGGACTTCATTATCCAGCAGGACTTGGCACCTGCACACACTGCCAAAGGAACCAAAACCTGGTTCAATGACCGTGGAATTACTGTGCTGGATTGGCCAGCAAACTAGCTGGACCTGAACCCCATAGAGAATCTATGGGGCATTGCCAAGAGAAAGATGAGAGACATGAGACCGAACGATGCAGAAGAGCTGAAGGCCGCTACTGAAGCAACCTGGTCTTCAATAACACCTCAGCAGTGCCACAGACTGATAGCATCCATGCCATGCCGCATTGAGGCAGTAATTCGTGCAAAAGGGGCCCAAATCAAGTATTGAGTACATAAGTATGATTATACTTTACGGAGGGCTGACATTTCTCTATTTAAAAGCCTTT
Organism: Limnodynastes dumerilii; assembly: GCA_011038615.1. NCBI lineage: Eukaryota > Metazoa > Chordata > Amphibia > Anura > Limnodynastidae > Limnodynastes > Limnodynastes dumerilii. The sequence continues at coordinate 196,922 of WWET01002449.1, forward strand.
TTTTTTTTATCTATTTCATGTAATATTCTAATTTTGTAAGATTTAGATTTTGGAGTTTTCAGAAGCTGTAAGCCATAATCAACAAAATTAATACAAATAAAGGCTTGGAATATCTCACTTTGCATGTAATGAGTCTATATAATATATTAGTTTCAACTTTTAAGCTGAATTACTGAAATAAATGAACTTTTGCACGATATTCTAATTTTTCAAGTTTCAACTGTATATGACCGTAATTGAAAAGTAACATAGTATGTATACATCATATAGACACATTAATAAACATGTTCTTCTGTGAAGATGTAGTTCTGACAGTAGTATATCCATTTATTGCTGCTCCAAACCCCTTTTGGGTAGTAACACAATCCCTCCCTATTTGTATGGGTGGCAGTAAAAGAAGATGGTCAGCATGAGAACCTATTGCTTTTAATAGACTAATTAAAGTAGTTATGATTTTAATACCAACTGTTACTGAGTCGTTTGATTTCATAAATTAATACACAGACTGCACTCTTAAGTAGTTTTTTTTTTTTGTTTTTGTTTTTTTTATTAAAAAAGCTCCATGTCTAAGTGGGATCTTTTCCTGCTTTGTGTAGTACAACAATAATTGTACTACTGATGTATTGCTAATGCATTATAAGCTGGTGTAGTGCTTTTTTCTTTTGGTTCATTAGAATAAAAAAAAATCAGTTCTTACCGTTTTGATTGATTGATTGATTTCATATATAATGCCTTCTTGCAAAAAAATGTTATGTTTTAATATAATAGTATGGTATGTTAAATGGTAATAGCTAAGCAACCGTAGAAAGCATTAAGACATTTTTTAACATATTTATCTTGGGAATTTTTTATGTTTATATCTTCCTTAGTATCTTCATGATAATGGAATAATACACAGAGATTTGAAGCTTGAGAATGTTCTGCTCTCCTCATCTAGTGAAGAATGTTGTATAAAGGTTAGCGTTGTAATCTTTTCCTTATTTCATATGTTACATTATAGCATGGCTTGACACGATTAAAAACTGCATGCCATAAAGAAAAAAAATTGCACCAAATATTGTCTCTGCCGTGATGGTGGCTTACATGCTTGTAAAATCCAAAATGAACTACTGTTTTATGTAGTATTGCAGATTAGTTTTGTAAATATACTGTTCTTCAAATTTGGCTGGAATTAATACAGAACATTTTCTGCTTCAATGTCATCTAAAATTTCCATTTTAGACGACATTGCATTTCTACAGTTACCGTTATATTCTCTAGTCCAATTTCTGTAATAACCTTTGAGCACCAAAATAGTGTTGTACAAGGCTACAAATGATAGCTACGATTTCTGGCCCCTGCATTTAATCTCTCACTCCAGAGCTTAGGTGATTTCAGTGGTATTTTTAAACGACCAACCCAATAAATATGTCAGTCAGTACTTTGGTTTTTTGTTTCATTAATTGATTGAATGGCACATGTTCCAGTGCAGAGGAAGTTGCAGGTCAGATGCTTCTGTGTGGATTTTCTGCTATTAATTGGTTTTCGCCTTGGTTAGTTCTTGTTTACTTGTGTTTTACAGATAACGGATTTTGGCCAGTCCAAAATCCTTGGAGAAACCTCTTTAATGAGGACACTGTGTGGGACCCCTACTTACTTAGCTCCTGAGGTGCTGACAACAGCAGGCACAGCAGGATACAGTAGTGCAGTGGATTATTGGAGTTTAGGTGTCATTCTGTTTGTTTGGTAAGGATATGCTTTTTTGTGTGTGTGTGTGTGTGTGCGCACACACGCTCTACTAATGCATTTTCATTCAAATTGTTCTGTCTTTATTTCTTCAAGCCTCGGTGGATACCCACCTTTTTCAGAACAGAATTGTAAGATGCCTCTGAAAGACCAAATCACAGGAGGACATTATACTTTTATCCCAGGGGCTTGGAAAGATGTATCACCGCCAGGTATATCCTTATTTTTAACTGTATAGAAATAGTTTTTCACCCTACTAAAGGAAGGGTAAATTTCATGTGGATTGGTTTTTGTTTTTTTTAAATAAATTCTTTATTTTGCCAATTTTTCCATTTGTAGAAAGGCATTACACAACATTGAAATAGCAGGGACAAACTATAACGGCAGAGAATAACACTGTGAAATAACAGTTCTAGCCCATTTCTAAAACACGCACATTATGTTGATGAAAGTTTGCATTATGGGCCTACTAATACCCAATATATCTCTTAGACATAGGCCGTGTTCAGTGCTCCAGGGATCGATTGCTATTCCTCTTCAAGGCATAAGAAACTGATATCCCAGCAAGTTTGGAACTGGCTGGGAGCGAACGGCCCTATCAAAATAGGGCCATTCGCAATGGGGACACACACTCGATACCCAAGATACTCGGTCATTACCCAGGATAAGTTTAGATAGGTGGAAAATTTTATTCCAGTAGGGAACAATTTTCGAACATGACCAGCATAAATGTATGAAGGTCCCTACTTCCATATCGCACCGCCAGCAGGAGGCCGATGTGGTGGGGGAGATCTTGTGTAGCAGGGCAGGGACTTTGTACCACCTAGACAAGAATATGTTCTGTATCTCTGTAACTGCGACACTAGGTGAGCATGCCTGGGTCCATTGGAAGATTTATGTCCAGGTTTCCTCACTAAAAACTCCGGGGAGATCTTTTTCCCAGGCCTCCACAAAATGTAGGGGGACTGTGAAAATGAGCTCAGTAATAAGCCCATATAGTAGAGAAATAAGGTGCTGAGGGAGGTTAAGAGCTACACACAGGCTTTCAAATGGGGAAAGAGGCCTGGAGAAGTGAGATTGAATAGTTGACTGGTAATGTTTCTCTTTAAAGCTCTAGATCTTGTTAAGAAGCTGTTGGTTGTTGATCCAGAAAAAAGACTCACAACGAAGGAAGCTCTGGAGCACCCCTGGCTTCAGGTATGAACCCATCAGTTGCTATAGCTGATTTAAGAGATATATTAAATTTATTATAATAGTGAAGTTCTAGTTTGGTTGTTTATCAGTTTGGGTATGCATTATATGTTCTATATATCCTGCTTACCCCAAACAGTTAAGAAATAAAGAGCTTTATCATGGGGAATATAGAAACCTATATTTTTTATTATGGGTTTTATTGACTATATGCATCATAACAAACTTTTATTTCACTTATATTAATCTCAAGTCTTCCCTCATATTATGACTGCGCTGGTCTGTTTCTTTAACTTCTTTAACATAGCACAGCTAATTTTTTCCAGTCACAGTCACTATATATTTTTTTTCGTTTACAGTTGTAGAGAAATAAAAGTAAAAAAAGGATTCCAAAGGAATTACTAGATTAGCTACACTGTCTATTGAACCAAGATGTAGGAGCTCTAGAAATGAAGAACAGTCCATTGGTGTGAAAATCACTCTGAATGCCATCTTTGTTTATTTTTTGTCTTGATTTGAGCAGACATTTGTGATATATATATTTTTTTCTTTTTATGTTTATATATTTAAGGATTCTGAAATGAAAAGTAAAGCTGAGTGGTTAATGGATGATGCTGTACACTCCAAACCTCCTCCATCACAGGTAATTTTTGTGTTCTACTGAATCCATAAATTACTATATTATAATGTGGATGTCAAATATTAGGCATAGAAATTTCTGTGTGTCATTAAATTGTAAGCTCTCTCAAAAGCAGCCTCTCTTTACCCAGGTATTTCACTGGGGAGCTATAGTGTTTATTTGTTCTTATATCAGGCTTTAGAGGTGCAATTTTTTTAAGCCTATGTCCTCTTGGACTTACTGCTAAAGTGCAGTTGGCAGGTTAATCATGGTGAGGTAGAAGTGTCTCACACTAATTGTCCTGACAATGGTACCACCTCACCTGCTCAGCCACACAGCCAATAGTGAAGACAAATCCCTGTTCTTGACAGCGTTGAGACATCACATGAACTACAGAATTCACAACAGTGCAGTAAATGGTAGCTTAGAGGCACAAAGAGAAAGTAAAGAGGAGTAGAAAGAAAGAGGTAAGTTACCACAGGGAGGTGAGCCAGCAAAAAAAAAAAATATGAATAAAAGTGGAGGTTGAAAAAACAAAAGGAGAAGGGGGAGGCTGGAAATAGCCTACTTAAAACTACAATTTTAATCTTGCCACCCCGACATATATTCATTTCTTATGTATGTGGGCTAAAGCTTGTGTAGCATGCACTTGGTATGCTCCCATGGTTGGGAACTTGCTTTGGCTGGTGAATACTCTCCTAGACCATGAGAGATTTGTATATTACAGTAGAGATGCCTTGACAAGTTTCAGAAGATCCGATAACTGGTTAGACTGCTTATTATTTGTGTCTTGCTGCTTCTTTCCACCTGGAGCATGAATGTTTTGTTTATCATACTCCTTGTGTATGTCTTGGATTGTTTCTATGATTTTTCCTTTTTATTTAATTTTAATGTTGGGATTTTTGCAGTGTCCCTTATTCTGTGTAATTTCTATTACATGTTGCATCTCTATCCTGTTGTAACTACATAAGTAGGATTTGAGAACTGCATTTTTGGTTATAGCAATATCCTATGTGTATTCTTGTACTGTATTTCCTATGTAACTCTTTCAGTGTACTTTTGGAATGCATGTTCATGATGCTGATTAAAAAACCATTTGAATAAAAAAAGTTTAATTCTAAAACTAACCCTTAATGATATAGTGGAACTCCCAATTTTTTTAAGTAATGGGTCTCTGGGACCCTTAATATTTGGCTCTTTAAATATGCCCTGTTTCCCTTTCCATGTCCTGTTACCAACATAATGTTGTAAAGCACTGTGGTTCTTACAAATGAGTGATAACAGTTATAATTCATTAATAAAATGTGGAACACTGTGACCAGTGTGAATACAGCACAGAATAAATATAATCATTAACATTACCACATCTATTCCTGATAAAGGCGTCATTTTGTAAATGATTATATACTTTCTGAAAGGATTGAATTAAGTTCTATTTCCATTACCAGTGTCTGATGTCATAGTTGTAAATATGTAAATATTATCACATATTTAGCTTTGTCAGTAACGTTATCTTTCACAGAATAGTAATGAGCTTTCATTGTGCTTCATCCACAGAATGTTGTAAGTCGTAAACGTGGACACGACTCATACTCAGAAGCCAGTACTTCTACATGTTCAGAGGCATCCACAACACAACATGAAAAGAGAGTAAAGCATGACAAGAAATTGTTGTAGCTGCTGACATTTCTGTTTTTGTAATCTTTGTAGAGTAATCAAGTTCTCTGTAAATAATTAGTGTCCTTCAGTGTAAGTAGTATGTCCGTACACTGGAAAAGCGGAGCCATGCCTGGGAGCTCAGTGTCTGCTTCACAGAAAAAGAAATCATTAAGGGAATCTTAAACAAAGCACTTTGTTATTTAATGGTTAGGACCTTCTCGTGTGAAATAATTCTAGAACACATTCTTGTTCATTGGTATAACATAGTGTACCTATTTGGTCTTTTGTCTTGGTATATGGTACAGACAAACTCAGGAATGTGCATTATTTAAACAAAAGGTATGGATAATGTTTTTCTTATTGGTTTTTAAGAAGAACAGCAGCTCGTTGAGTTGATAGTAAGTGGAGTGTTAGAAATGTAACTCTAGCCTCATAAATACCAGTAGTACTATTTATATTGTTACTGACACTCCCACTTGTGTTTACTTGGCGTGAGTATCAAAAATACCTCTTTAGCTTATATCCAACTGGACTCGAATCATTCTTATCATCTATGTTTGGAAATTAAGAATATTAGACATCAATGTGATGTTTATATAACAAAGCACCAACATGTAAATCAAGATGGTATCTAACCACTATCTGATCACTAATAAACAGCTTGGGCTACAGTATTGTATTGTACAGCCTGGTAAATATGGGAGATGAGACATTACAGTCTACATTCAGCTTATATAAGAAGTCCATTTTGATGGAGATTTATCAATAAACTTTCAATTTGCATTTCCTGTTAATGTCACAATAAATAGAAGACATAGCACATGCCATTTTTGTATAAAATACAAGTTGTGCAAACATTATACAAGTTTTTTCTATTTTTATATTGTTTCTATTGTTGTACGATATAAAAATGTTTTAGAATACTTTGTTTTACTTGTGTGTTTCTTGCTGGTGGCATATGAGTGATGTGTATCAGATGGTGATAGTTTGTTCAAATTTTATTAGAATTCTTATCAACCTATTAAAGCAGTTCTAAAACTTGTGTAATATTAATGTGTGTAATTATGCCTCTATTTTGTGAATGGAGTGCATTTAATCATTGCGAGGTAATGTGTGATTTTGTTTAACATGTCATAGGAGATATCTTTTGTTATAAATACTTTTAGTAACAGACTGGCTTTCATTTGAACATTATGATATATTTAAACCTCTCCTGAAACTTTCTGCTCTGTGTGTACATGATAAATAATATACACTGCGTACTTTTCTATATACACAAGGCTCTGTCTCTGATGACCAGCTTTTTTTTTCTCATTCTGATGTTAAAATGACCTTTGTGGTGACTTGATAGGTGTAGCAGGAAGAATTGTTCATGTATCTTATATATTAGTATTAACATGTAAAATCTTTACAGATATGTACGGTCTACTGCTACTCACATTAAAGATCTGTACTATCAGCTATGCATAAACTGCTGTTATTGGATAAGAAAAATCTTCAGATTTCACTAAATGAATGTGCTGATGAAAAGTCACCACATTTCTCCTTTGGTAAAGGAAATAAAATATATATCAAAACATTGTTTTGGAGTTATAGATTTCATCAAATCAAATACATGATTTGTCACTTGGTTCTGACACATGTACTGTGGTGAGGTGTTGGTGTTCTGTTTTTCGTCTGTTAGAATTATGTACATGTTATGTACATAATGTACTGTAGCATAGGACTGTTAGGTATGTTAGGACTGTCAGCAGAGTTATACATTAGGTAATATATTAGCCGTTTAATATGTCCATAGACATACTGCTGCCACCTAGTGTAAATGTAAGCCGAAACCCCCAGGACACACAACAGTCTAGGGAGGGTTACATTTGGTTTAGTATTGAAATGTCTCATTCTTGTCTATTGTACTGTTTTCTCATGGGAAACATATAAAGAAAAAATATGCATCCTTATGCATGGAAAATGTTACCACATACTCAGGTTTTTTTAAATATGCAAATGTTTTTGTTACACTTGATGCTATTCCATCAGTAAATCTGTCTTGCTAAAACATCTGGCTAATTTGCATTCATGTTTGCTGTGTAGTTGTCAGTCAGCCAGGCTAAATTAATGTCGTGTACGCCAAGGATGCACTTTAATGGAATAAAGCTTGCTTTTTGGGCAATAACTTTATTATTATTATTAACATTTATTTGTATAGCTGACTGCACACACTAGAGCACTTTACAACTGTATTTATATTCTATTGTTATATGTTCTGTTATTCAGTCTTGCTTATAATTACAATATTAATCTCCTCTGCAAAATTACACCAGTGATGTGGTGTATAAATATTATATGTACCGACATTCTTCCAAGCTTTTAGAGCTCCCTTTTATGTGTGCTGGAGAAGTTGCTAGAGTATTGGTGAAACTACATAAGAAAAATGATCTCCATATTTTTATAATTATTATATATTCATTTATGCTACTATTTGCTTTAAAATTAGACAAAATAGAGCTTAATGTCCCTAATATATTGTGAAAACCTAATATTCCTTCGCAAACAGTGAACTGTGATGTACAATATGGGGGTCCCAGCATCATGTTCTGATTATGCTTTTTCTCAACCGAGACTGGACCTTTTTGAAATTCTGCTATAAAAGTAAAACCTGGCAGAAATGTCATTGCCAGCACAACATATATAGTAACAGGTTTTGCTACCAATACTAGTCTAAAATTATTAATACTGACATGAGCAACAGACAAATATGTTTTGCAAGCCTCTTTAGTTAAAATTGAACCTCATTTTCAAGGTCTGTTCATGCTGGATAAAAATTAGCCCCTTTTAAGCATTGCTAACTGCATCAAGAGTTAGGAAATGTGGCTGTCTTCCGCACACTGGCTGATCCAGACTTGGGTGTAACTGTACAAACACTTATCTGCTTTAATTAAAATTAGAGATGAACAAAACAAAACCTTTTTACTCATTCTTTTCATATATTTAAAGTTTAAATGCAATACAATTCCGGATCAGCCTCTCTGTTTACGGAATACATCAACACAGTGAATGCCTGGATTATAGGCTTCCAGCACAGATTTGGATCCTGAGGTTCTAGCCTTTCCGATAGCAGGCCAAGACGACCCGCCATTCATACGGCATGTACTTGTTGAGGGAGGAGGAACGTGTTCAAATTATACAGTAAGCTCTTGGTTAAGCCCTTATGTACGATTATCAGTTAGACACTGGCCCCATTTCCTTTGGGGTCAGTACATAAAATTCAAAGTTTGAGACCAATTCCCTTTGAATACGGTCCTTAGGATTGCATGACGCTAATAGAACTCTGCTGCTACTGTGGACAAAGTTCCTGTTTTTTTTCTCTGTATGGTTATTTGTCTATTGGATTTAGCACAGTATCACCACAAAGGTTACATGTAAAAGGAAGCCCAGAAAAAATAATCTTTATAAAAACATTTAAAGTTCCACGGTGAATATTAAAAGGGTGAGTGACTAGAAGTGTCAAAACACCGGTAACAAATAAAACAAACAAGGCGTCTTAGCCTAAATGTTATTCACTATTGAGAAGCAAACAAGTAAGTTCTATATTATTGTAATGTAACTCATCCAGCCCATGAAAATTATCCAGAGTATAGATTGGCAGAAGAGTGTAAGTTGTAACATTGAAGTTAATTATCTTAGGGATAGCAATGAGTCTGCTCAATAGGTATATCCAATATCAATGGATGTAATAATGTTTAATTCATAACAGTGTATTTCTAAATTCCTCTGTACACCTCTCCTATTGTGGGGAAGAGGTCTCTAGATTTAATTCAGTAGTTCCAGTTCAAAATCTCTATATAGATGTTATTTGTCTAGTCTGCACAGGACAGCAATTGCTTTATTCCGTTTAGCATATACAGTATTATTCCTCATCTTCTTAAAAACCGATACTACTATAAATAACATTCACACACTGATTGATGTTCGCTTAAAATAGAACAACCAATATCACAGCTGCCTTTGAACATACATTCAGTGACTGGAATTGATTGATGTTTGTTTTAAATAGGATCTCTATCACTGCGGCTTCCACCGTGTATATAGTGGACCACAGAGAGGGTAACACTGTGTACATCACACCCACCGATGCGTTTGGACTGTAGAGTCCTGATCAAGGTCCTTGATAAAATCAAAACTCGTCAGTGGGTGTGACTTACAGGCGGTGGTTGAGCTTCAACAGCTTGCGGAATGATCGGTATATTTTCCTGGGCATTTACATCTTTGAAAACCATCTCTCCATGATCCGGTACGGGGCTCCCCCCCTGGGGGAGGTTATTATTGTGATTCTATTTTAGTTTCATATTTTATGCTTTGGTCAATATGTGTGTTTTGTTTTTACTTTAATAAATATTAATATCATTGTTTACACATTGGAAGCTTTCACTTCTTTTATATATTGAAACTTTGTATGGATTGGTGCCTGCTACAAAATATCGGGTGTTGAGACTGGTTGAATTACTGAACTTTTTTCTACATACTCGGCTCCTGGATCCTCACAAGTTATATTGAAGTCCACAGTATACTAATTCAAGTATAAGGGGAATATATTCTCTCTAGTGGTTACGATGGAACAGAACCTCCTGTTTTCATCATTATTTTCAGAACTGTGAACTTGTTAATTCATTCCTGGGACCTTTTATACACCAGTTTTTGCATTTACGGCAAGATATTTGTTCATTTTTATGAGACATTGATTATTCGTTATCTTTTTACTTATACTTTTTTTTGTGGTGAGATCACATGCACTTGCATATGCTTATTAATTAGGGATTTTTTATGTTTTTTGTATTCACTGATTTCTTGTATGTTTTATGAATTTATATATGTATCTTTAGATCAATTTAGTTATTTGCTGGTTTTTACAACATGTTTACACATTCTTCACTTGGTTATTTAACCCTTTTTTTATTTCAAAAGGGTCATCTATTTATATCAGGTTTTCATATTTACAATAGGATTGGTATTGCCACAGATGCAATGTAATTAAGATCTGATACCTTCCAGATGATCAGGAGAAAGCCCTATAGCAACATCATTTTTTGTTTGTGATGCCTTTTTAATGATATCCCTGGAGGTTCTGTTCCACTCTACCCGTGCACTCAGTCAAGATCTGTTTGGTCTCCACAGCACAGCTGATAGCACACACAGTGCTCCACTTCACATGTACAAGTTTATGCTCATATGACCGGTGTCCTGAGGATTTATTGGATGTGTCTCTACAGTGGAATGTGAGCACAAATTCAGGATTCTCCTGCTTTTTACAGGGCTTTGTTTTATAAAATCTGGTACAAAAAGATAAAGTCTTGGTAAAAGGAAAAATCAGGGTTTCCGACTCTCCTGGAATATCCGGGAGACTCCCAAAATTCGTGCAGTTCTCCCGGTATACCGTGAGAGCCGGCAAATCTCCCGCAGAGGACTTGAGGTCATGGTTTCATGCAAAACACGGCCTCAAGTCCTCCCCCCTGTCTAGCAACTTTGCTCTTCTTAGTGTTACTAGGGGCAGGGCAGGACTTGATGATGCAATCCCTAGTAAAACTAAGAAAAAAGAAAAAAAAGATAGCCAGGGGGCGTGAATTTATTTTATAAACATTTATCTCACTTGTTTACGTGCTGTTGCCATAGGAGACATTTATAGCAATGATACAAAAATAACCCAGAGCCTTTTACTAATCCATATCATTTGGACAGTACATAAGACATCTGTACAAAGGAAGCTGGTTTATGCAATTAAATATATAAAATGTCCATGTCACATGGTTGCATCAAGAATAATACCATTACTGTCCACTTCTAGTGAACTTCCATAGTTGAGTTTGTGGAAATCGTCTCTGATGGTCAGAAAGGATTTGTTTTTTGTTTCTGGCACAATTAAGTAGATAAAGCCGGCTATGAAGAAGCACACAACAAAAAAAAACAGGAAGCAGAATTGATGCAATCCA
>WWET01002449.1:212439-228569 GCA_011038615.1 Limnodynastes dumerilii
TATATAATATACACTCAACATGTAGCTGTAATAGTAAAGATTTGTATATTATTTTAGTTGACATACTAGCTATAACAGCAGCAACATTTTTCATGGTCCATTTCTCAAGTTGAGAAAATAAATAATAAAGGACCAGATCCACACTTATAAAAAGGGGGTGTTCTCCAATCACTAAAATGCTTGTTTCTAAAACTCATGCGCAAGGGGTGTCTGGATAAGGTGGAAAGTAGAAAAAGATTTCACTATGTGGGGGGTGGGAAGTATGGTCATAGACTTTACCCCATTCCCATTTTAAATGATGACGATGCAGAGGCTTTTATTTCTGTAAGAGCGAGGTAACAAGGAAGGGTGGATCCAATGGGGACCTGACATTGGATCCCCACTGCCACAGCGCTATGAGCTCCGAATGCGGCAGCATAGGACGTCTGGATCCAGTGCCAAGTGCACTCTCTCTCTATTTGTATACATCGGGGTAATCTTTGCCACCCATCTAATGTGCTGGGGTTATGAACATGGACTATTTTATTACAACGGGGACAATTGCACCAACAAAAAGAGCATTGTGTGTATGCAAATATATTGAGCTATTTATTTACTAGATCTAGACTTCTAATAACTGGCCTTTAGTAATGTAGCTGCACATGCCCTTGATCCAGACTCTGACTATTGATACTTCCGACTGCTTCCAATAGATGGAATTAACAAGGGGAGGGTTTTATTACTACAATGTACAGTATAGGCAGAGATTCTAACTGCAGACCAATACAGAATTCTAATCCATCAGCATTTTACGTGCAAACGGCTATCCCAAACACTGGATTTGTGGGTACGGCACAATCTGATCTTAGGATCCAATCCCATGCGATCTTATTATAGAGTAATAAGTTGACATGGCTATCCATAGCAGAGTAGGAAAGTGTCACAACTTATTCTGTGGCTTACTGCATTGTTTAGATATTTAACCATTGAGATAAGATAAAATATAAAAGCATGTTATCTCTGTCACAGTGCTATTCTATTGTTTAAAAAATGTACATGTATTTTTATGACCTTTAATTTAATAATATTATATTGTTGCAAAAACTTACACATGTCATAGCAGTAACACATTCACAAACACCAGTCCCAAGTGTGATATAAGGAATATTTGCATTAGGAATCCCTGCTTGCTTAAAGATATACTCAGCATAAAAGTAGATCTGGAAAACAAAATGTTATGCAAAACTGACCACACATTTCACTGAAATACTTCCAGGTGTGTTTAACAAAACCTCTAAAGAGAACCAGTTAGGAAGTTACTGGAGCTACAGTCAGAGCTACAAAAGACATTCTAGAAAAGGATATCAGAATACTGCTGATTATTAGACCACTGAATACAATACATAGATGGAGTTTTACGAATTATTTGCAATATAATGCTGTAATTTCTTGTCATTGTTTTCCTTTTCTTTATCATCTAAAAGCCAGTTTATCTTTATTACACATTAACTACAAAACGCAAGGACATTACTACCAAGGCCAGCGCAAAGCAGTAAGCACAGTAAGCAATGCAGCGGGGCTCCGGGGCATAGAGGCATCCGCCCTGCTCTGCTACACCAGCTCTAATTGGCAGTCGTTTGCAAAGTCGCTGGTTTGTGCAGGTGTTTGGCACTGCTGCAGCGTAGCAGCACATTGCCAGTCCTCTCCACTCTGTGCTTCTCCCAGGAGTTCAGCTCAGCGCTCCAAATGCCAGTGTTGGGCGCACTGCACTTATAATAGTCATCTAAAGAAAGACTGAAGAGGAGCTTCTGGCACCAGATTTTTAGTTGACTTTTTTTTTACTGTTTACTTAATGCAAATAGGTGTGTGTGTGTGTGTGTGTATACACATTATTATTGTTCATATACTAGGAATGCTGCAATATATGTTGTGCATATATGATGTGCAATAACAATGCAGTAAATAAACAAAATATTTCTGATTCGTTACATACATTAGCAATTATATAATAAATAATTAAATTGAGAGCTCACCCCCGGCAGAGGTCCCCAAGTCTCCAAAACAGCCACTCTGAAATAGTACCCCTGTCAGCTGTTATCCCAGACACGCTTTAAAACAAACACACTTTGGGCTCCATTTACTATAAATTGCGCTCTGCACCTCGCAGCGAGTCTTGCATCTTTGTTGGTAAAATTTACAAATACTTACCCCTCCGGCGAGGTCCTGCGATGGTCTGCGGGACTTTCGCCGGAGACATTCGGGTAAGCTTGTAATTGCAGTCCCGGCGCACGTGCAGTGGCTACATTTTGTGACTTGAAAATTTTCAAATCCCAAAAGTTAAACGCAGTGCGCATGCACCGGGACTTAACTTTGGTGATGGAGAGACTCGGAGCACAGGAAAGGTGAGTAATTCTTTATTTAACTTTTTATCTAAATATTCAAATTCTTCATTTATTTTATTTTTAATGTTTAAAAACACATTTTTTTTTTTATATGCACATACACTGTATTCCAGCAGTCTCCCTATACATTCCCCCCTTTCCTCCCCTAACAACAGCTATTAGGGGGAGGAAAAGGGGTATATATGGGGAGACCACAGGAATACTTGCCCTAACACCATCTTTAAATGGCATTATATAGAGTATTAGCGCGGATTATTAAAATCCACACTGATACTTCTTAAATTCACTGATCAGCTAGCCCACATTCATTAGAGTGGGCCGGCGATCGGGGGAGCAATGCTAGTGATTGCCATGGTTTCCATGGCAATCATTGCATTGTAAATGGCAATGTCTTCATTTTCAGAAGATAAAGACCATGTTCAGGTGAAAACCCCTCTGTATCTCATGGAAATGAAGGCATCACCATTTTGTAAATGGAGTCCAGATAAAGATAGAATGTTATGGTTTGTTGCTAGTTAATTGCAAGAGTGCTCAGGTTTTTTTTTTCTGTATCTGTGTGAATTCCCCATACCTTGCAGCACCTTTGTGTGTGAATATATATATATATATATATATATATATATTGCTCAGATCAATTTACAGGTTAATGCAAGCAGGTGCATGACAGGACGGGGTAATCTGCTAGCAATAGAAACAAAGGAAAGAAAAAGCCCCAGCAACACTGCACAACTGTCCGTTACACATATGTGCATATATATGATAAGCCACCAGCCACTATCATGGCCTTTCTCGGTTCATATCAGCATAAAGATAACATTCATCAATACAGGCAAAGTACTCCAAGGTATCCAAATGGACACTGCTAGTCACCATAACAAACACCACGAGGAATTTGGCCCGCCCCTACGCGTTTGTCGCTTACGGACTTCGTCAGATCAATTTACAGGTTAATACAAGCAGGTGCATGAAAGGACAGGGTAATCTGCTAGCAACAGAAACAAAGGAAAGAAAAAGCCCCAGCAACACTGCACAACTGTCCGTTACACATATGTGCATATATATGATAAGCCCCCAGCCACTATCATGGCCTTTCTGCTCATATATATATAAATTTCTTGCTTTTCACTTATGCATGAGAAAGCGGAATTAAAAAAAGAAAAAGGAGAGAGGTTCCTCCTCTTATAATACTGAGCACCTTTCTGGACACACTTTGAAATCACCTTGTTTTGGATTATTTTGAAATAAAAAGGGAAGATATACTTTTGAGGCTTACTCCTATCATCTTGAATCAATGTGATTTACAATTTTGCACTGACTTCATTGGACTGTGAGTGTCCCTTTGTATTGATTATTAGGATCAGTCAATTTTTCTATTCATACTAGCGTTTTTAATCAGTAAATTAAGGTTGAGTTAAGAAACCTCAACTCTCAATTCTAGATCTATTTTCACAGTTTTAATTGACCGCCAATAATTTGCAACATTGTTTTGCTCAGGTCTACAGTCGCACCTGTTTTGCCCTAATTCTCATACTCTGGATCAGCCCCAGAGCCTCTACTGCCTGACAGCCAAAAGAGAACCTCCCACAGCACTGAGTGCATCCCTGCTGTTGAGATGGTAGTGGCAAGGGGCCTTCTATCCAGCCTATGCCTAGTAAACTGTTGATGAAAACGAAGAGCCTTCAGCATTGTGCTGCATCGTTGCAAGGTTTATGAATTTATTGCATTAGTTCAACACTAAATAGCACAATGCTCATGCATTTGTTATCACACGTTTACTTACTGCATTAATTCCACAGAGCTGCTGTGCAACGTTGGTCACAATGACAGAAATAAGTTGCCATTTCACTGACTGATCAAAGAACAACTCCAGTATCTTCTTTTGTTTCTCACCATTTAAAGCACGCGACTCTCTCTGTATATCGTCTATCTCCACCTGATAGCTGAGTGACCCATACAGTGATTTCAATGCTGTTGTGAGAAAGTCAGAATACATATTGTTAGTTATTACCAGGTTTTTATATAGCGCTATGTATGATTATGTGGCACTTTTACAGAGAATATTTCACATTCACATTAGTCCCTACCCCATTGGAGATACCTACTAAGGTCGCTAACATATACATTAACACACACATACTAGGATTAATTTATTCAGCAGCCAATTAACCTATCAGCATGTTTTTGGAGTGCAGGAGGAAACCCAAGCAGACACAGGGAGAACATGATGAGGCCTTGTCTGGGAATCGAACTTATGACCTCAGTACTGTGAGACACAAGTGCTACTCACTGAGCCGCCGTGCTGCCTCATATGCTGAACAACTGTATCTTACGAGCTTGACTACAAAATTAAACACTCTCTAATAATATTGATTCTAAAATGAATTTACCTTTTTGACATTTATAATCATCTTTTCTCTCTAATAGCAGATATCTTGGACTTTCTGGAAAGCATGGTAGCATGACCAGCTGTATTAAAGCAGGTATGGCACATGTAGACAGCAATAAGGACCAGGAATGTTCACCACCTAGCACCTCCCTATTACATGAATAAAGCAAAAATTATTATTCTTCAAAAACTGCTATGAGTAGCTACTCACCGGGGAAAAGGGTCTAGCTAAGAGTCTGGTCATCACTGCAGCCCCAGGTGGAGGAGTAAAGACTTGACTGCAGACACTTAGAAGGTTGTGCCCCCTGGTGACAACCCTCAGAAACTCAGGAGTCACTGTTATCCACAAGTACAGACAGACAAACAGGATAAACAGACACTGAACAGAAAGGAACTTGCCACTGCACCAGAGGACAGGTCCAGAGTACAGAGAAATTATGAGGAGGTCAGATGGATAAGGCTCAGGAAAAGGGTGTTAGATGGAATAGACACAGTGCAAGTGGCATGTGGAACAAAACTTAATACTGCCAGTGCCACTCCCAGATAATACAGATCACAGAGGAAAGTGTTAAATAGAATGAACACAGTGAAAGTGCAAGCTGGAAAAAGCACAACTCTGGGTACTAAGGAGAGATACCATGAGGAGGGTGAGGCAAAGAGCACTTGGAAGTAGGAAGTGGAGCAGGCAGCAAGGGGACTGGAGGAATAGTGGGAGAGAGTGAGGAAGACAAGTTGCAGATAAGACAAGGCAGAATCTCAATGAGAGCAGAAGTCACACACTGGAGAAGGCAACACAGGAGGCCTAATGCTGTATATGGACTGACAGCAGCCAAGCAAGCCACCTGACCTCCCTCCAACCTGAAATAAATATTAAATACAGTGTATAATATATATACACTATATATATATACTATATATATATAGTAGCAGAATCGGAAGTCACTCTGGAGACTGATAAATATAGTAAAAGAAACAAAATAATAATAAATTCTGAGTTTCTTTTACTATATTTATCTGTCTCTGAAGTGACTTCCAATTATGCTACTATTTTGTCTACATCGAGGAAGAGCACCATGAGCAAGCTATTACTTCACGAGGAGTGACGATAATTTAGCATATATATATTCTGCAGAAAGGTAGTTCTTTCATGAAAAAAAAAATTACTAAACATTGCATTTTAATTTGCATTATTTTTTTAGGAGATTCTGGAAACTAATAATTCTGTCTGTCTGCTCATCATTAGTGATACTAATCTGCAGTGTACTTGTATTGTTATATCAGGGTTACTTACTTTCTTTCTCTTCCCTCTGGGAGAACTGGGAGGGAAGAGATAAATGCTGGCATGGGGGCGTGGCTTAATGACAATTTATGGGGAAATAATGTCATCAAGTCCTGTCAATCCCTAGTAACACGAATTTCTGGAGTCTCCCATATATTCTAGGTGAGTCGGCAACCCTGTGTTATATGGTAAATCTCTAAGTATTCTAAAATTACAAACATTGAATGACAGCAAGATTTCAAACTTACATATCAAAGATTGACTCAGTTACCCTGAATAACATATGTTAGATGAATGCTTAATTTTCATCAAAAGAAAGAAAATATAATATTATCTTTTTAGTAAATCATATTTTAAATATTAAAACATGATTGCTCAGGAATTTGAATGAAAAATTATTTCTAGTTTCCTTTTAGCTTTCATTTTTTTAAAGCTTAGAGTCGGTAATTGTGTATTGTTCATAACGGAAAGAGAATAAAAGAACCTTTAGTTTGTGCACACCTTAAGCTGGGTAAACACTTTTCAATTTCCCATCTAATTCAACATATCCGACTGTCCAGTTAGTTAGACAATGGATAAGTGTCCGATGACATGACTGCCCATAACATCCAATCCAGGGACCGTATTCAGACTCCCGCACGATTTCCGTGCGTGCGGGTGCCTGTAATTACGCGAGCGAGAGGGGAGTGCACACACTGTTACGCTGCCATAAGCCTGTAACGGAAAGAGAATAAAAGAACCTTTAGTTTGTGCACACCTTAAGCTGGGTAAACACTTTTCAATTTCCCATCTAATTCAATATCCGACTGTCCAGTTAGTTAGACAATGGATAAGTGACCGAGCCCCCTCCCACACTGTACACTTTACATGAAGGAAAGCACAGCCCTTTTCCTCGGAAATGGGCTCGGACGGAACAAAATTCCTATAGGATTACTATAGTTTACTATAGTTAAGTCAGGTGATTTACGCACCTTGCATGCGTAAATCACCTGACGTTATTAAATCGGAATCTGGTCCCAAGTCCCTTGCTTACAACAAATGATTTTTTAACCTGCTTAGAAATCAGGAGACTTGACCAGCAATCATCCCATTCCAATTCTGGCATCCTGCAGCACCACACATGAGGGCAGTCTGGCGAGGATTTATAGAGTATGTAAAATAGAACAAGTGCATTTCATGGATTGGATGTTGGTTTAATGATCTGCAGATGATTGGACTAGTGTGTACACAGCTTTTGACCGCCAGGAACTATCACAAATATTTAAAAAATCTGTACAGCTTCATTAGTTTATAGGTGCAAAGCAACAAGACTGCGACATATTAAAAACAAAAAAGATAGAGTGAAAAGAAAAATAAAGATTTGAATAAAAAAAATCAACTCATTTTATCTTAATATACTTTATCTCCCTAATATAATATTGTTAGTTAAATGTCTCACTCTGTATGAAATGATAATAAGACAATAATAGTCGGGTAAATATAAGTTTAGTATAGGAAGGTTATATTCCCTTATAGAGCACTTAGCCATTACCTCCATAGAATTAAAGAATTGTGATATGTATTTGGGGTCTAAGGAGTGCACCAGTTAAAGCTCCTTTTTATTTTCTGTTTCTGCTGATAAGTTGTAAATTCATGGACCTAGATAGCACCCATAAGTAAATGAATATTTCATAAACATCTATATCCCACAGTCAGTGTTGCTTATAGTTCACACAGTATAGTCCATACCGTAAACCAACAATCTGTCCAGCCAAGATTCCAACAGTCAAGAATACATTAATGCTCACTGATGTGATTCCTCTTATGTGTTTAGGAGCTATTTCCCCAAGATATAAAGGTTGTACACACATTCCAACACCTGTAAAAGAAAGCGATACTATACTAGATGCTGGGTGCTTAGTGCAGTAAGTAACACAATCTCTACATTGATAATTGATAAGTTATATTATTACACATTAACAATAACAATAGGCTGGATTCAGATAGGCGATTTTGCCCTTTTTCCGTGTGTTTTTTTAAGTGACAATTGCAAGTGGTTGTGCCTTTGTCTTACAATCGAGACTTCCACACCATTTTCTGCTCAGACGAGTTAGAAAAGTTATAATAAGCCCTGGGCATGAAAAGTCCCTCCATGCGAGAGAAGTGGTTAGCTATGCAATGGCACAGATGCATGGATCAATGCAATCCTGAGACTGGGGATCACTAGACACTGCTCTGGGATCTGATTGCCTAAAAAGCATTACTCAGAACCTGGTCCAAGGAGACTTTGTCATTTTGTGTGACAAGAGCATCTTTAGCTAGTGAAACATGCATAGCGTTCTAAACACCCTCTGAGTGCCTTAAATGTGTCTATTACAGTATATTAGACAGGTCATTACGGCTTAATATAAAGTTATATATATTAACATAAGGAAGGTGTAAATGAACATTCTAATTTCCAAAATATGTGTATTTACCGGTGTTAAATATTGATCCACAGAAGCTTTGTAAGCTTTGGTTCAACTCATGCTGTCCCGAGAAAATATAAGCTAATAAAATGGGCATTAACAATGAATGAAAATGGAAATTGCAGTTTAATTGGCTTTACATGAAATGCTTTTTGTAGAACCCGCTTTGCTAATTTCAAAGACATGACAGAAATTACTTGAGCAATTTTAGAGAACATTGGAAACTGGGAAAAACATTAATGCCTTTAGTGACAATCTAGATAAATTGCAATTTTATGATTATTAATAAATGCAGAATGCTAGGCTGTGAGTAAAAAAAAAAGAATAGGAAAATCACCCGCATTTATTTACTTCCGGGTTAATAAAAACGAATGTATCTAACAAAATATGTTTTAGTAAACTAGATATGAAATACATAGATATACATATATATAGAATCAGATTGGGTATATTATTGTGTCAACTTTTGCACCAAAATGTATAAATGTGATTTAGTTATGAATTTAAATTAACTAAGGGTGTTCTTCTTTATCTTTTGATAATACCGTCTTTTGCATTAGTATTATTATTCCAAATGACTTAAACTAACAAATTAGCTGTAATGTATGTAATCTGTATTAAAACTAGGTTTGTTTCTTTGTTAAGTGTGGCAGTTGATTCCAAGCAGCTTATAACTATCTGCAAAGCATTATCCTTTCAGGTGGATCAAGTGCTGTTTGCTATCTTCTCTCATCTACTCTTAAAAGACTGAATAAGCATATCACTTCAACTTAATACACTAGCTGACATTAGCTGCAATCTTTTGCATATAAGGAAGGGGGGTATTGATGCATCTAGGTGTACATATTCTAAAATAATAATACATTTTTTTCATTATCATGTAGTATTATACACACTAGACTTTTTTCTTACTGATATTAAGGCAATACATTATATTAAATAAAAAGAAGAATACTAATAAAGAAGGGCCTTGCACTCTTGCAATTATCCAGTAACAAACCATAACATTCTATCTTTAAAATAAAAGTCAGAGAATTAATGACATACATCTGCAGATACATGATAAGCCACCAGCCACTTACAAGGCTTCTCTGTTTGGTGGTCTTAACTCATCAAGGCATAGCATATGCAATTGAAATCCCAGCCAGTTCACCGGTTCAAAATAGGGCCTTTCTTTCCGAGGACCCACACCCCACTGTATATAACTTAGAATACAAAAAAATGATGCAAATTTATTCGACTAGAGCATGTCCTTACTATATCATCACTACAGTGAAAAAGATATACAGTACCTGCATTAATGCCTATTAACAATCGCCCCACTATCAAAAGTTCAAATAATCCAACTGGTTCTGCAACTCCCATGAAAAGTGCAGCGAGAATAGCGAATACATTATTCACAAGTAGGGCCTGTTTCCTGCAATATGAATGAGAAGTCAGAAATCACACACATTTTCTGTGTTTTATAGATACAGTTTAGAATATATTTCCGTTGATCTTCTCTCTGTTGTGTTATGCAGTCTCTCTCTAGTTTCCACTCTACTCCCGTCTTTCCCCCATAACAATTATGTAAACTTGTTCAGATGCATGAACCACATGTGTAGAAAATATATAGTAGAATAAACAACATACATCAACATGTAACCTGGATACAGGCTATGGATTACTGCCACAAACAGTGGCTTTCCATATTTTCTTCTTGTACCTATTGCTCTTTCAAATAAGAATCCTATATGTACACCATTTACTAGATTTACTAAGCTGCAGGAAAGAATAAGATGTTGCCCATAGCAACCAATCAGATTCTAGCTGACATTCTCTAGTATGTAATATGAAAAAGAGAGCTAGAATCTGATTGGTTGATTTGGGCAAATTAGGGGAAGGGGGAGGGGGAGAGGGAGAGGGAGAGAGATATATATACACTCGGATAGGATAGACACATAGGATAGACACATAGATATAGATAGACACGAATAGAAAAGCACACATGGTGGTGGGACTCTACTAAAAAAAAAAAAAAAAAAGGTAACTGTTATGGAATGTGACAAACATTTGTCTGATTCTATATAATAAATGAAACAGTGAATTGTTCATTAATAAATATTTAATGCAGATAAGTTGATATTTTAATATTTGAATAGAATCATATGGGAGAATTGTACAGTTGCCTTTTATTATTGTTGACTTTGCTGAATTGTATATATTGATATGTATACTTCTAAGAGGAGTAGTCATTTCAGGGACCTCTTCTGTTAGCACACAGATTGACTGAATGTCTCTCGATCCAGACTTCTGAAATGGGGTCATTTTCCGATCCTGGCTTTTTGTGTACAAACGCAATTTCTGTACAAATGTGGGCCTGCAAGATCCAGGAATGTGTACCTTTTCTTTTTGTTTTGAAGGGTTTCCAACAGTGAGGCAGGTGCGAGCTAGTAGCAGAGGGTAAGGAAACAAAGGGTACAGTGTAGGTGTGCCCTATGCACGCTGCCACAAACTTCTGATCTGTTCCCATTTTAAGTGAAGGTGGATAGAACACCTTAAAGTAGGATTATCCTTGGGGACTCCATGTTATGGAGGGAAGTGTCCTCTAGGGCACAGAGGTAAACTGGATACAAAAATACAAGTACACACAAATACAAACAGGAATCAGAGTAACAAAAAACTAGCATTATGAAAACCCAAATGCAAAGATACAAATAAACATAAATACATACAGAGAACAGGGGGTAACCGATGCTCAGAACAAAAGGCAGCAGGTTCACAAAAGCACGAAGGTAAAAGGAAGTAACAATCAGAACTGGAATACACAAGTGGCAAGCAAGGCAGGATATCATCAAGCACACATGCAACAGGAACACAGGATAAATAATGAATGACCAGCAGCCTGCTCAGAGGAGAAAGGAGGTTCTATATAAGCAGGCTGTCCAGGTGCTGGCTAATTAATAGTGAGAAAGTCCAAATGTGCCCCCTGGGGGTAGCTCAGGATAATTTCCACAATCTGTAGGCACATGAATGTCCAAGATTGCCCCTAGGGGCAGATCAGAATACTACAAGTCCATGATAGAACACTGTTGGATATATGACCTGATAAGGTTAAGCCCCCTTTACCCACCTGTCTCAGTTCAGGACAGAAACAGGAGGCATACTTTGCCTGTTTTTGGTAAGATGCACATGCATGGTGTTGAATATTGGTTGTGGTACAACATCATATAGACTTACCTGCCAAGCCTTACCGCTAAATGCCCACCAATAAAATTCCCAATTAGACCTCCAACTGCAAACATCGATGCAATTACAGACCAGATGAAAGTCAACAGATTTTCCTGTAACTGTGATTGGTAGCGTGAATACCAGGTATCATTAATGAACTTCTGTACATACTGTAAGTGAATGAAACACAGGGGAGAGAAGAAGAGAGAGAGATAGATCCTATGAATACCTGTTGTTTCATGTATGTTATACAGCTCAGTTATACACACAATTTGCCCTTTACATTTAAATCTCTGTCTTTGTCTACAGTATGTTGGCATATCTACTTGTGCATTTTGTTCCTGTTTGCCCAATTACTCCTTATACTCATGGGCCTGATTCACAGATAATAAAACAGGTACGCATGGATTCACGAAACTATGCACCTAAGTTGCAGGTCAACTCCCAAGACACTCCCCTCTTTCTTACGGATCTTTGCTGACTTCCGCCTCCATAGGGTTACTTAACTCTCCGTGCGTCTTTGTGCGGTTTTAGCTAAAGTACATGCAGAGTTTGCTAACCCAGCCCATTCAGCCCTCATTTAAATGCCACTCACACCCACTTTTACTAACTTCCAACTTACGGAGTGCTGGCTCGCCCCTTCTTGCCAATCTCATTAAGCACAGAGTTCAACTCCATAGGAAACGGGCTTCCGTGCAGAACATCTGGATTGTGCATATGCAATTTGCATAAAATAGCCAAGATATGCACAATAAGCAATAAAAAAACAAACAAACAAAAAAACCAATATTGTAATCTTTAGAATTGTTAGATTCTTAGGGCCAGATTTACTAATCTGTTGGTTTGGAAAAGTGGAGATGTTGCCCATAGCAGCCAATCAGATTCTAGCTCTCACTTTCCTATTACATACTAAAGAATGCAGCTAGAATCTGATTGGTTGCTATGGGCAACATCTCCTCTTTTCCAAACCCACAGCTTAATAAATCTGGTCTTTAGACTTAAACTGAGTAACATGTTTCATGCTATCATACCTTTTATCACGGTCATTTCAGTTTCAGTATTTGTTCCACAGTGCTTCAGGTCACCAGTTGGACATGTCGTTATTTATAAAGTAGACCGGCAACTTTAAAAACTGATATACTATATTAAAATATATGTCTTTAGGAAACCAAATACATTATTGTTCACAAGAGATAGCATTGTTTTCTTACTGTAGTAGGCGCATTGATGATTGATAGATTATATCCATATTGAAAAGCTCCTCCTATTCCTACTGCACACACAGCTCCAAAAAGTTTCCCTGTTGGATTCTATGGAGATAGAACAATAAGAGGTTTTTTTGGGGGGGGTGCGTGTGTGTGTGTGTGGTGTCTAGATTTAATTTTTTTTATATATATAAATACATTTTTGAATAGACACAGCTGACAGCTAATTGTCAAAAATGAACATTTACACAAATTCAATATTTAAGAATAATTCATATGCAGGTTTCTGGCAACAGAAGAATTATAATGCAAGTAAGTGAAGACTATAATAAAAATATAGCTATTCTTTATTGCTGGATACAATCAAGCATTATACCGTTTGTTTGTCATTACATACAATTACATGTTTATATGCACAAATTCATTCCGCCATTGTCATGGTTTTCAATACAGACATTACACTGAAGCTTATATATTCTGCTTTATGTTGGCATCATCCAGATGCTGCACATTTATACTGTGAATCTCTTGTTCATTATATCCTAAATGTACTCTACTGATTGCAGTCTGGCGAGTGTTGAAGCCATGTAGCATAACTGCTACACAAAGAAATGAACTATATGGTATATTAGAAGGGCAAAAAAATCAGGTATTTGCTCAGGTAAAGGTGGAAGCATGTCAAGAGAATTTAGTAAGCAGAGAAAAGCTTCAGTCTCCATTACACAGACAATTATACTTACCGGTGTTCCTAACAATCCTCATTGTTGTCCTCCCTTAGTAATCTATGCAACAGGAATCTTCTCTAGCTGCATAGACCACATGGAGAATAGCTCTTTTTTGGGGAAAAAACCTTTTAGATCTAGATAGGACAGAAACATGTGAAGCTTTGGGGGTATTTTTATTTCAAATATACAGTATGGAGTCCAAAGTCCTGAAAATAATGATGTTGGCCGACTGTGTGATATTTATTGCAGTAACAGCATTGGAGGAACAACAAGTGTAAAAGCAGGGATCTGATGAAGCTGATTTATTATTTGGCACCAATAATTGCTTTGTAGTTCTTATCTTGTCTGTTGCACCACGATCATCGATTCACTTTTATAGTACTAAATCTGAAGCTGGCTATCTCCTCAGATACAGCTCACAAGCTTCACGCTGTTCTACGAGTGCTAAGTTATTCTATAAACTCTGCATTATTCACAATAAAGCATTACTGGTAACAGCCATAGAATCGCAATCAAACACTTACAAAGACAATTATGAAGAACATGTGTTCCACCAGTCATACTCTAGTATTCAAACAAAGCAAAGCTTCATTACACTCTGCATCACATGCTAACAGTGAGTGTGTGTGTGTGTGTGTGTGTGTGTGTGTGTGTCCTCCTTAGCTTTCTCTCTCTCTCTAAACACAAAATAGTAATTGCATTAAAAATAGCAAATGTAAACATGAAAAAGTTACAATGTATGGAAACCTTATTACCAGAATTAGTCTGACATCTATAGTTTGACCCATCACTATTTGCAATTTATTCTGACAACACTTGCATGGACTTGTCAAAATAAACTATTGCAACTTTGAATCCTAGATATTGGTACCAACATATAAACAATTACTACCAGGGTGGAGTGGGCTGAGCCAGGGGGCATGTGCTCCCAGGGTCGCACCACCCTCAGTGTGTTTTAGGGCTGCCTCCCTGGGGGGGTCTAGAGTTGGATTTCCGAAATCCGGTCCTGACAATTAACAGCACGGAGCTAGCTCTGTTTTTGGCTGCTGAAAATGGAGCTGCTGCATACCTACCAGCATTTACATTGGCGTCGGCTGCAGACTGACAGCCATCTGGTCAGATCATCTGCCAGGTAAGTGTTTTAACTATTGCTGTGCCATCTTCAGACCCCTCATACAGTATACCCCACATGTAATACAAAAATTACATTGGAAAAGTAGAGATGTTGCCCATAGCAACCAATCAGATTTTAGCTGACATTGTTATGTAAAAAGAAAGTGAGAGCTAGAATCTGATTGGTTGCTATGGGCAACATCTCCACTTTTCCAATCTCGCAGCTTAGTAAATCTGGCCCCTAATATACACCACATATTACAAGTGGGATATATTAAGGGTCTAGGAATAGCATATGCTATAATGTATGTGGGATACGTTACGGTCTGGAAATGTCACACTACAGTACATACTCACTACAGACCCATAATATACTCCACATATATTATAGTGTGCCATTCCTGGAAACCCTAATATACAACATGTGTTCTTTCTATAGGGTACCATCTCTAGACCTCCTAATGCAGGGATGGCCAACCCGTGGCTCTCACATGTGGCTCTTTAAGGTCTGGTGTGAGGCTCCTGGACAGCAGCTGTAAACCAGAGATCTCCTTCTATATGCAATGCTTTATAACAGCATTGCACATATTTAGAGATCTCTGATTTATCTCTGCTATCCAGGAGCCGCAGCATCTGCATATCAGGGATCACTAGAATCCATCCCTGCACCGTCTGGGCTGTCATTCAGCCCATGGAAAAAAAAACGAGAAAAAAAAACAGGCAGCACAGGGGCAGCCGCCAGGGGGCCTATCATCCTGCAGTGTGGAAAACGCTGGGCCGTCTGGAAATGGATGCACTGGGTAAGTATATGTGCGTGTGTGTCTCCACAGTTGTGTGTGTGTAACCACAGTTATGTGTATGTTTGTGAGACACTGGCCAAAGGGTATAAATATACCCCAAAGACAGTTGACATGTCATTAGTGACGGGATGTCACGCTTAGAAGACTGGACCCCAGCAGAGCAGGTAAGTGGATTTTTTTTCTTTATTTACTGTTTTGTTTTTTTTTTGGGTGAGAATGTACTATATGAAACGGAGAGCACTACAGATTTTATTTCTTTTTATTGGGGGCATTGACATGGCGCAGCGGGCCCTGGATGGCAGGGCATGATGATGCTTGTATAAATTATTTATAGATCGGGCAAAGTTTTGTTTTATACGTATAGGGCCATGTGTATTATTTTGAGATGTATAAGGCCATGGGCCTTTTCCAGACTAATGCCCACCACCGCAGGTACGGCGGGTGTATGCATAAGATCATAATTTTTGCCAATCTGCGGGTCTCCCTAACTGTTACGGCGAGGGGGCCGTTCCTCGCTGTAACTACGCTGTAGTTAGCGTGGAGAGGTAAGCAAATGTGGGCAGGTTTGGATAGTTACGATTTTG
>WWET01002449.1:236314-248398 GCA_011038615.1 Limnodynastes dumerilii
ATCTGCCATAGCCCTTTCACTCTCAATAAGAATTCCACTTGCCGTTTTGAGCCTTACGATACCCTCCTTTGTTTTTCGCCTTTTATTTATATACCTAAAAAAGCTTTTGTCCCCTTTTTGTACCAAGTGGGCCAGTTTTTCTTCAGTTTGTGTATTTGCTGCTCTGATAACCTTTTTAGCCTCCTTCTGCTGTGTAAAATACACCTCCCTGTCATCATTACTGTGAGATTGCTTATAATTCCCGAAGGCCATCTTTTTTGCTTTCCCTGTAGTTGCTACCTCTTTTGTAAACCACATTGGCTTTCTTTTTCTGGGGTTTTTTCTAACCAATCTTATACAAAGGTCTGTTGCTGTTAATAATGCATTTTTTAAATTTCTTAAATTTCCCCCACTCCCCCTGTACTCCTTTCATGATGATAGGGTAGTAGTTATGGTCTCTTTATGATCATCCCCTTAAGTCTACTGCAGACTCTCTGTTACTATGGCAACACCAGGAGTGTAAGTTGTGATGTCACTATGCAAGGAGCACAACAGCATTAGATATCCAATAGGTATCTGACATGGCGCAGCCCTTGCACTTCACATGCAGTGAATAACTGTCAGCACTCTGAGTAATGTATGGCTCCAGCTATCCACCAATCAGCTTGATGCCAGTTATTTAGTGTAGTTATTAGTGGATAGCTTCAGCAAAAAACGTTGGAGCCATAATTGCTCTGACTGCAGGCATGTTTTTTTTGTTTTTTTGTGTGATTAAAAAAAATTAACCCCTTCTTCCTATCCTCCCCCTGCCGCAATGAGTCAAATACATAAATAATTACGGCCTGACAGGGCATGCTGGGGCTTGGAGAACCACAAAATCATTATAGTTCCCTCACAAAATAAAAATAAAAAATGCCCAAATGACTCTCAGAGGGTAACTGAGGGACTACAGCACTCCTTTCCCTTCTG
Organism: Limnodynastes dumerilii; assembly: GCA_011038615.1. Lineage (NCBI taxonomy): Eukaryota > Metazoa > Chordata > Amphibia > Anura > Limnodynastidae > Limnodynastes > Limnodynastes dumerilii. The sequence goes on from WWET01002449.1 coordinate 237,263, forward strand.
CTGGAGCCCATCACATATTAAATATTCGTGAGTAACCCTTTCCTCAGACACTTCGCGAATATACGCATTAAACTTCTCCCCCCTCCTTGCAAAACTAAAAGCAGAACTACGTAAATGGTCAGGTGGCACATTTTCAGGGGTAGGCCGCATTAACATTCTTAAAATGAATTCTTTACCCAAAATTCTCTACTTCTTGCAAGCGCTCCCCATCTCAATACCTTACCAATGGTTTATTGAGATTCAGAAAGTGATTCGATACTTCATCTGGAATGGGAAAAAACCCAGGCCAAAATTAGAAATCTTGGGCCTGATTCAGAGGCTGAAAATAAGAACTTAAAGTTACACCTGGGAAAAACCATGTTGATTTCAGGGGGAGTCAAGTTAATTTTATTCTATGCATTCAGGGAGAATGCTTTGCTTTTACTTATTGCACACAGATACCTGATCAGCTTCACTTTTAAACTGCTAATTAGACTTGAGCTGGGAAACATTACCTTTTAACTATAATACTGTTTCAACAAATGAAATTTGGCTCCCCTGAAATCAACATGGTTTAGCCCAGGCGTAACTTTAAGTTCTTATTTTCAATCTCTGAATCAGGGCCCTTATCCAGATCCAAAACGGATGGAGGGCTTCAGCTTCCATATATCCATACCTATTATCAAGCCATACTACTGAATAGAGTTCTAGAGTGGACCCTGAACTCTCCAGACAAACAACGGATAGCCCTTGAGGGCCTAAACATGGGTGTCCCCACAACGATAGCACCGTCGCTCCCCCACTTTCCCAAGACCCCCCACACCACAGTGGGTCCCACCCTAAAAGTCTGGCATTCCCTCAGGAAACTGCCATCTGTTTTGTCGGTGGCCTCCCCTATGCGATCCTTTCTAGCTAATACACTTTTCCCTCCAGGAGTAAACATGTCTGCCTTCCGACCATGGTTCCAAAAAAGGTGTCTTCCATTTCAGTCAGTTGGTTCAGTCACGGGAAGTGAAGGTAAAAGAAAAAACCCTTCTATAACATTGCAAACTATGTCCTGCAACAGGACATCCCGGCACTACAGTTTCACTGACACTGGGTCATATTTATACCCTTTGGCCAGTGTCTGAATTATCATGAGAACAGTATACACCTCCCGAATTAAAAGTGGCTTTCCAAAACCCGGCCCAGCACCCTGGCACACCCGTCGGAACACCTTCCACACACCGGCCTCACTGGACAGGAGGTTAGTCTACAAGGGGAGACCTAGGGTTAGGCTGTGGGGATGAGAGTGCTGGGGTTAAGCTGCGAGTAAGGGAGTCCAGTGTAGAAGGGGAAGGTTAAGGTCAGGCTGCAGGGAAGGGAGGTTTAGGGTAAAGGAAAGTGGGGATTAGGGTGAGCATTAGTATAAGGTTTGGGGCTGACTAAATACTCACCAACCAGTCGAGATTCGCGCTGGGGATCTTAGATTCCCTCACTCCAGTGGGGAAGGAGTAATCAATTTTGGAGCCACGTCAAAAATGGCTGGTAGAAAACGGCCCTGTTACAAAAGGGCATTTCTCACCGCCGACCCACACCCGTGTGACAGGACACCAGGTAAGATGTCGGAGCTATCTGATGAATATCATGTGATATATAATAATCAGCAGAAAACCCTCGTGTGTGCATAGGATTGCCCCATTGGCATAAAAATAATAAAAAGAAGTCAGGATGTGGTCCTTAATGTTTAATAAAAATTATATATATTACTAATACAGATTGTATGCATTATTTTATTCATATATAACTATTATAGTTTTTGCAGAACACGTGAAGTTATGATTATCCTGTAAAGGGGCAGTCTATATCAATCTACAGTACAGATATAGATAAAATAACAGTCTGTACCTATAACTTGCATAGTCGCATCTGATAAGTGATGCAGCTCTGTCTTTTGCTGAAAGTCTGCTTCAGACTGTCAGAAAAAGAGGTGGCCGTGTCACTTAGCAACCATTGCAGTCGTGCAAGTAGTAAGAATCTCACGTCAGGTAGACCTGTCTGCTTCAAGTGCCAGGGCTGGTTTTTAGTCCCAGTCCAACCCTGAGTTACACTATACTATTGTCAACACGCCTAAGCACTGTGTGGAAGATGATTGACTTTGATGAGAGAATTTCCCTGAGCACTGGTTAGATCATAACGATGACGTCACATAGGAGCGGGGCCCGACTGGTGAATCCCGAACCCCAGATATTCTGAAGGCGGTCCTGACTATGACCAAAACTAGACATAGAAATTGAGAATTTATGTATTATAAAGGCACAACTGGACAGTCTACATACCACAATTCTTCCTAATGATAAACTGTACAACAAAAGTTGCTGTCATTAACAAAGACACTTCTCTTGTTAATAATCCATTATATATTTGAGGCACAGATTATAAAGAAGCTCATTTTCTGGAGCTCATAAACAGACTAATCTATTCACATTTCCATCCATTTTCCATCTGACGAGACATTCATGTGCTTTACCCCAGGATATTAGGCTATTTTCAGAAACAATAAATAATGGCTGCATTCCTTACTGACTGCTCACTTCAATAATATAAAACAACAAATAGAGGACACCACAATAGCGAAAGCTAATAATATGATTATTCTATCAGCTTTGTGCAATATTAGTATGGCAGTTTAATTGATTATCTCTAGACAATTACTGTCTCATGCCAAATTAGATAAAACAGTTTACAAAAGTCTATACAAAGACAGATCTAAAGAGTTCAACTTTTCAAATAGAATTGTTTTGAAGCAAATGTCCACAAAACTCCTAGTAAAATGAATGGTAATTGTTACGCTCACATATGGGGAAAAGTCATGAAGAAAATAAATTCTGAATATTTCTTTTAACTAAAACTAAAAACAAAACTGTACTGTCATCGAACTAGTGATTTAATAATATATATAACATACATATACAAGACTAAACAGATAATCAGGGCTAGTATAGCTAACTGATAGGCAATAAGATAAAATTGTCAAAGTTTAATAATTGTACAATAGTAAATACAATAAAATAGTGTAGTCCCCGCAATTTAAAAATGTCTGTATGCCAGCCGGTCATACCAAGTTACACATAATGGGGCAGATCCAGAACAACGCTTTTGAGCGAGTTTACGCGTGGCGGACACGTAAAATCGCGTTTTGGTACGTACTGCGCTCCGTAACATAGCACAAATGTGAACATATGGTCCATTCACGTATTTGTCGCCTAAATCCGTACATGTGGGCGTGCCAATTTTACGTGAGTCGAAAATACGTCTGAAATACGCTATGTAGGCGGGGGTTTGTATTTAAAGTGTACAGTATGGGCGTGCTTAGCTGCGTAAATACGTGTTGCACATCCGTACGTGTGCGGACGACATCGGTTACGTGTGCAAAAGTTAAGGTAGGGTTTGGAAAGTTGAACTCGGACAAAATACGTACATTCAAGGGGTGTGTCAAGGGGAGTGTATAGAAAATACGCTACACGAGTAAACGTATTGTATGCGGAGTTCTGGATCTACCCCAATGCTGCAACCAAGCTAAATATAGTGCAATAGGGAGAAACTCTGCAAGTGAATATAAACAAATGTCTAAAATAAACCACTATTGATATCAAGTAACAACACCACTTAGTAAACAGAGACAAAGTAACAGTCTGTTTGAACACTTGGGGCTGGATTTACTAAGAACCGATTTAATGTAGCGTTTTAAATTGCTCAACATCACTCCAAATCGCATGCATTTTCGGCGGATTATTCATCTAATTTACTAACCGTCGATTTAAGCATGCGATCCGAAAACTCCTGCGATGTCTTGCGATTAAACTATAGCGAGTTTAGGTTCAACTTGTACGAGCTGTTGCTAAACTCACTCTAGTTTAACATCGCTGTAGATCCTGGCCCTTCAATAAAAGTTTGTTAATTAATTATCCCTCACTATAAACTGTAAAATGCATAGCATGGCATAAAATTAACCCTTAGCATGCTGCTGCATGTAGTACTATAAGGCACTGCATGCCCTTGTATTATAGGGCATGCTGCACCTTATAGTGCCATAAGTGGCAGCATGCCAAGGGTTAATGTCATACCGCCGCAAATGCAATTGTACCCCGTAATTCTAACATACTAACTAGGGCCCCATACTTATAAATATTACCTGCTCCTTTGCATCTATATCATTAAATAATTCCCCGAACCCTAAAAGTAAAGAACTAGTGGCCCACTACATACTAAGACCTAAAGCATGGCCCATACACTGAGCAGACTTAGAGACCTCTGGGAGGCAGATTTAGGCCCCTTAGATGAGGATGATTGGGACAGCTTGTTGGGTAGTTCTTATAAATGAACTTCTACGGTTCTAGCAAATACAAACTAACATAATACAATGGGTCTATTTCACCCCAGAATGACTTGCTAAAATCTGTAGTTCCCGCTCAAGCACCTGTCCTAAGTGTTGGGGAGCAAACACTCACTTTCTGGCTACTGCTTCTTAGGTGCGTAGATATGTAGGTCATTTGCACAAGCTACGTACCAGTTAGGTGCATAGAGTGCCTCCGTGCGGCCTTTAAAGACTTAGCTAGAAGTGGGAGGGGTTTAGATTAGCCAGGGAGGGTGGGGAGAGAAGTTTTCTGTGTGTAGTACCTTTTTTAAAAAGAAAACTACGCACAGTAAGATAAGGTAGCCCTATGGCACTATAGCGAGTGAGTTAGGTGCGGTTCTGTCTTCACAGTTATGAGTTTGTTAGGTGCGGACAGATCCGCACCTAACTCACTCTTCCAGCCCCTAACCCGCCCCTCGTTTTTAGGTTCACTTATGAGTGCCATAGGGCTACCTTATCTAACTGCAATGTCCATACGGATACAAAAGCTACCCGCCTCCCCCCCACCCTCCATGGCTAATCTAAATACCTCCCTCCTCCCACTTCTTCCTTAGCACGTCCCCAAGGCATTACGCCGCCTCTTTCTACTTAAAGTACCAAACTGGTACGTAGATCGTGTAAATGACCCACTACGCATGCGTCGTAGGCCATGTCAGCGAAATACGGCCCAGGGTCCCTTGTATATACTCTTGATTCCTGTATTCTTGACTTGCTAATGTCATATATAACTTTTGACCATATTCTATATGTAACATTGTCATTGTACTTTATATCAGTTGCAGACTCAACCGGAGACTCCCAATATTCAGGCAGTTCTCCCGGTATCCCGGGAGAGCCAGCAAATCTCCCACAAGGGACTTGAGGGTCTTCAAGTCCTGCCCCCATGCCTGGCAATACTAGTTTACTAGTGTTGCTAGGGACAGGGAGGGACTTTATGACGCAAATTGCATCATCCAGCCACACTCCCATCCCTATGAAACACCGAAAGGGGTAACTGATAGTCAAAGGCCAGGGCTTAATGACGCGATTTGCATAAATCGCGCTGTTAAACCCCGCCCCCTGTCTGCATCTATGGCTTTTAAAAGTCGGCAACTCTGCTTTATATATGCATGTCTGTGATGCTGATATATAAAACTTTCAATAAAAATCATTTAATAATAAAAAAAAAAAAATAGTAAAGGTTAGTAATAGTCAAGGTTATTGTAAAAACCATGAATCGGAATATATATAAAAAAAGATACCATATTTAGCTTTAATTCCCACAATTACTTTGCAACATATGTATGTATGTATGTACAGGTGAAACTCGAAAAATTAGAATATCATGCAAAAGTTTATTCATTTATTTCAGTAATTCAGCTTAAAAGGTGAAACTAATATATTATATAGACATTCCATGCAAAGGGAGATATTTCAAGCCTATTTGTTTTATTTTGTTGATTATGGCTTACAGTTTATGAAAACCCCAAAATCTAAATCTCACAAAATTAGAATAATGAGAAAAGGTTCAATATTGTAGGCTCAAAGTGTCACACTCTAATCAGCAAATTATTCCAAACACCTGCCCTGCTGACACCCTCCACAAGAAGGGAAAGTCTCAAAAGGAAATTGCCAAAGAAGTTGGATGTTCTCAAAGTGCTGTATCAAAGCACAATAATAGAAAGTTAAGTGGAAGGGCAAAGTGTGGAAGAAAAAGGTGCGCAGACAGCAGAGATGTCTGCAGCCTGGAGAGGATTGTCAGGAACAGGCCATTCAAAAGTGTGGGGGAGCTGCACAAGGAGTGGACTGAAGCTGGAGTTAGAGCATCAAGAGCCACCACACACAGACGGATCCTGGACATGGGCTTTAAATGTCGTATTCCTCTTGTCAAGCCGCTCCTGAACAACAAACAACGTCAGAATGGTCTTACCTCGGCTAAAGAAAGAAAGAACTGGTCTGTTGCTCAGTGGTCCAAAGTTATTTTTTCTGATGAGAGTAAATTTTGCATCTCATTTGGAAACCAAGGCCCCAGAGTCTGGAGGAAGAATGGAGAGGTACACAGTCCAAGATGCTTGAAGTCCAGTGTGAAGTTTCCACAGTCTGTGTTGATTTGGGGAGCCATGTCATCTGCTGGTGTTGGTCCACTGTGCTTTATTAAGTCCAGAGTCAACGCAGCCATCTACCAGGTTATTTCAGAGTACTTCATGCTTCCTTCAGCAGACAAGCTTTATGTAGTTGGTGACTTCATTTTCCAGCAGGACTTAAAACACACTGCCAAAGGAACCAAAACCTGGTTCAATGACCGTGGGATTACTGTGCTGGATTGGCCAGCAAAACTCGCCGGACCTGAACCCCATAGAGAATCATTGCATTGCAAAAGAGAAAGATGAGAGACATGAGACCGAACAATGCAGAAGAGCTGAAGGCCGCTATTGAAGCAACCTGGTCTTCAATAACACCTCAGCAGTGCCACAGGCTGATAGCATCCATGCCATGCCGCATTGAGGCAGTAATTCGTGCAAAAGGGGGCCAAGCCAAGTACTGAGTACATATGTATGATTATACTTTTCATAGGGTTGACATTTCTGTATTTAAAAACCTTTTTTTTTTTTATTGATTTCATGTAATATTCTAATTTTGCGAGATTTTGATTTTGGTGTTTTCATAAGCTGTAATGTATAATCATCAAAATTAAAACAAATAAAGGCTTGTAATGAGTCTATATAATATATTAGTTTCACCTTTTAAGCTGAATTACTGAAATAAATGAACTTTTGCACAATATTCAAATTTTTGGAGTTTCACCTGTATGTGACACTATATTTTACATTACAGCTTGTTGCAGAATTTAATATTTTCTGTTGATATTATAAACAGAGTTTAAAATACATTATAAACTAAGGCAAATACACTTAGTTTACCATTAAAAAAATGTTAACTTTATTTGTATGTCCCATAAGAACACTCAGATCCCTCAAAGCATGCTGCATATATGTGATTATACAGCATTCATAACAGTCTGAAATAGTACACATACAGTTTACATAAAGAGCTTTACTACAATCACTGCTAATCTGGCGAAAAGAAAGTCAACTTCAACTTGCAATACTGCTAAAAGCCTTACTAAATAAACGGATGATTTCATTATATGACTTCATATTAACAAAAGGATCCTAATAAGACTTTAAAGACTTTCAGCTATCAGTATGTGGAAAGACACAGAGAAACGTCTTGTAAATGCCAAGAGTAAAAGGCTCCTCGTGAACAGACATCGCCTAGTTATTAACATTCCCCACATTATATTGTTCGCTTACCCTGCTTCCACTCCTCTTGTTTACTAATGGCTGATCTTCCATTGCTCTTGCTAGCATTGTGAGAACTGTTCTTTTACCCTGTCAGAGAAGAGGTTTTGCCCTCTGTCTCTCTCCTGCAGGCAAATTTCACTCAGTCAAAACAATTCCAGCATTATACTGTAAAGATGAACCATGGATATTAAAAAGGGTCATGCAAAAATAATTAAACACAAGTCTCTTTCAGAGCATGTTCTTTTTTTTAAGTCACTTGAGTTTAAGGATATATAGTTAATTAGTTACAAACATTTAAAACATACCTCGTACACTGCAATCCTATTTGGTCATAGGTTATGAAAATTCAGCTCCTAAATTTTACACTTCATGTGACTGACAGTGTGGAGACTGATTTATTTCCTGTGTCTGTTCTTAAACCTTACTCGTGTTTTAGTACATGATCAAAGAGGCATGTGAGTGAGACAACTCATTCAAATGACAGGATCGTAATTCTAAGTCTCATTAACAGATGAATGGCCTGATCCAGTGCCTCATGACACTCTCCTCTCATTCTCGGATTTTAGCCGACATGGTGTCCATAAGCCTACCTTGACAGGGATCTGTGCATAATGCTTTGACGTATGGAAGTGCCTAACTCTGCCTATGCACTGTAATTGAAATGCCTCCCCCTACCTACAAAGTGTGTACTCGAATGTATGGAGTGCTGTCACGCCCTAACGTACGGAACCCTGAACTTACGCAATTGCGCTCCATTTGTCCAGAGTTTTGATGCATAATATCTGCTACACGCATTCACAGTGTGCTTGCAAAGGGTCGATTTGCGTAAGTTGGCTGATGTTATCAATTATGGATCTGGTTAAAAGTCATGTAGGCTAAAATGTTAAAATAGAAGTAGAATATTTTTGCATAAGACAATGTAATTTATGGTACATTAAATATGAAATATACCAAAAAAGCTATATTTACAATAGTTACATTTCCTTTAAATATTTTAATTATGTGATTTTTTCCCCCATTATTTAAATAATTGGGTCATTGGATAAGCAACACAATTAAAGCCCCAAAAAGTTGACCTGTGTTGGGGAAATATATATATTAACTAAAGTCTAATTGGCATGAGCTATGATGATGACTTGGACATGCTCTCCAGGAGCTAGATATACTAAGGGGTGAGTAGGCCGCGGTTATTAATCGCCAGCCATCGCCACGATTTTTGCAAATTGCCAGATTTACTAAGGGGCGTTTGTGGTGGTGATTATGGCCTTAAAATCTTTGAAATATAAATCACGCCGATTTTAAGCTAAAGCTGGCGGTCTAAACCCAGCCTGTATGTTTTCTTTATGTGTAATGGTTGCGTTTCTGGTGCATATTCTCGCAGCTGCCCGATGCTGTGTTCCATGAGTCCCTGTAAGACCAAGCATCCAAGATACACGGGGTGGGTGTAACCGTACAGTAAAGGCTTGGCTAAGCCCTTACATACAGTCCAGTATTCTGCACACACGTTTGCGGAATATTTAAGGTCGGATTCAGGATTCGTAAATCCTTTCCGCACGCGGGAGTGTAGTTAGGATAAAAATTCTGTACATTAACCTCCATTGCGCACTTTCTGCACATATACACTATGGCGCATTCATAATACAGACATCTCTACTCAGTGTTTTGGAGAGGATAGCATAGAAAAATATATGGACTTACACAAAATTTATTAAAACATTTGACTTGTTTAAAATGACTTTTTTTTTTGTTACAATCAAATGCACACAAAATAAACACAACTGAGGACATATTTACATGCGCCTTGTCCAGCGTTGGAATGCTGAGTTTCTGCTCTTACATTCTCTTTCAAGCAAGGTACTAGATATATAGTTTGTGTGAAATTGTAAATCCCTCTCATATGCATTGTATCTTATTTGTGGAAATTCACATTATGAAAATTAAAATTAAAACTAGTTAGCTCTAAATCAGCCCTTTGTACATATTTTCCTACATACATTTGAAGTGGAAAAGTGCAAAAATACTAAAGGCTATATTTATTAAACCGTGGAAAAGGAAACGTGGAGATGTTGAAAATGGCCACCAATGACATTCTAGCTCTCACTTTCCTATTATATATTAGATAATGTAATCTAGAATAGATTGGTTGCTATGGGCAACATCTCCAACCTCTCCATTTTTTCTTTTCCGCAGTTTAGTAAATCTAGTGTTTTAGTCATGTACCGTATATTTAATATATAAAAAACATCAGAGGTAAGTATGTGTGAATGGGTATAGAGATAGAAGACTGTGCTCAGAGCATGATCGACACGTAAGTGAGTTCGTACATAAATATACGCATGCAGAGCGACTACAGTCCCAGTCCTCCATCTGAAAATAGGCCCGAACACACTGCAGATCTCTATGCCTGACACTGCAGTGCATAAGGATGAATGTTAGGAACTGACATCTTTCTCCACAGCACAGGGGCGTAACTAGACATTTGTGGACAGAGCACAATTTTGAAAAGGCCCCCAGTTCCACTATGAGATCTATCTATCTATCTAGATTATAGAAATATACAATAATGATACACAAACAATGATCCCTTGCAGAACAGTGAAATTTTATTTATAGTTACTATTCTTATATTTTTAACAAGAGAATGTTTAAATTACAATTAATTCATAATAAACAGTGACTTGACTTCCTACTATGCGAAAGTCACACATTAACCAGCCTTCTGCCCACATACTAAAGCGATTGGTGTGCAGTTGCAATCCTGAGCGTGCCTCTAAAGATCTGTAAGCATATGAAAATGTATTATCATCAAAAGCTTAAAAATATATAGACATTGGGCTGGATCCAAACTTAAGTAACTGCTTGAACTTAGTTACTCCTGGAATATAACATGTTGATTGCAGGGGAGTCATATTTCATCTGTTGCAAACAGTATTAGAGTTGAGAGGTGATGTTTCCTATCCCAAGTCTAAATAACAGTGTAAATGTCAAGCTGGTCAGTATCTGTGTGCAGTAAGTGTCAAGCTGTATCTGTGTGCAGTAAGCAATTCAAAGATATATGCAAAGAATACAATTAACTTGACTCCCCCAGCAATCAACATGGTTTAGCCCAGGTGTAACTAAGTTCAAGCACTTATTTTAGTCTTTATCCAGCCCATTGAGTATACCATTTATGCATCTTGTGGGAAAAAAAAAATTTGGCTTACTTTCTTGCTGTAGCACTTTGGATTGGGACTATATTGGATTGACTTTATATATAATTTTTTTTACCTTTGAGAAATTTCATCTTTTTATATTTTCTTTCACTTTTGAGCAATTTATTTTTATTTTACCATTGTGCACTTTTTAGGAGATGTACTAATTATATTTATTTTTTTATGTATCACTGTTGCTCTTGATATATAGCACTTTATCTTTGTTGCATCACCTTATATATAACACTTTAGTGATTTTTTTTTCCGTTTTTTACACATTAACTTC
>WWET01002450.1:0-19251 GCA_011038615.1 Limnodynastes dumerilii
CAGAATGACACAGTCCCACACATAATATTATTTACACCGTACGCTGGCTTATCAGGCCTCCAGCAAGGGGTTCTCCATCCAGGCCGTAAGCCATATTTGGAGTTTCCAGGTTTTGAGTGGGTATTTGAGTCAATGAAATTGCCGGCGGCCCCACTATCAATGAACGCATTGGTATGCTGGCAGATATCTTGATACTTTATTAAAACAGGAACAAGAAGGGAATTTCTCGAAGAGAAGAGTGAGCAACCCAGCCGAACCACTTCAAAATCCGACTGGGTTATTAGTTTTCCGGTGGCTGTCTCTTCTTTGGGCAAAGGTGGGCCCTGTGACCTTTACTACCGCAGTAGAAGCAGAGTCCTAAGGTTCGCCGACGGTCTTTTTCCTGAGTGCTGATATGAAATGACCCAAGCTGCATCGGTTCATCACTGGGCGACGTCTCGTGGATGTGGTTGGCAGAAGTGAAGTTCAAAGAAGCACCTCGCTCCGCCAACCGTTCCTTGAGGCGTCTATCAAGGTTGATGGCCAGACGCATAAGGTCCTCAAGCATTTCAGCTGCAGGATATTGCACCAAAATGTCTTTGACAGATTCAGATAAGCCAACATGGAATTGGCACCGGAGGGCTGGATCGTTCCATTTGCAATCCACAGCCCATCTGCGGAATTCTGCAGAATATTCTTCTGCGGTTCGGCGACCTTGGCGGATACTTCGCAGTTTAGCTTCTGCGGTGGAGGATCTATCAGGATCATCATAAAGGAGTCCCAGGGCTGAGAAGAAGGCATCCACTGATTGCCGGGCAGGGCTCTCGGGGGACAGTTCATAAGCCCATGTCTGGGGATCTCCCTGTAACCAGGAGATAATGAGTCCCACTCTTTGCCTTTCAGTTTCGGAGGCAGATGGATGAAGTTCAAAGAAGAGCTTGCAACTTTCCTTGAAAGACCAAAATTTGCTGTGATCTCCGGTAAACCAGTCTGGGGGTTGCACCTTGACGTCAGTTAGTGTAGCCCCGGAGGCGACAGGAGGTGATGTAGCAGGAGGAATCCTGAGAGCAGTGATAACTTGGTCCTGGTGATTCACCTTAAGAGTAAGATCTTGGATAATCTGACCCAGGTTGGATACCTGGGTGATGAGAGCTTTTATGGCCTCTGTGGCTGCTGGATCCATGAGGCCTATGTACTGGTCGGTTATAATGTTACAGTCGGCCTAAGGGTTTTCTCACCGGGGGCCCGGAGTCTATGTCAGCACCGGGTATTTACTAGAGCCTCTGAAGGTGAGGATAGTCTGGGCTGCTGGTCTGACAGGTCGTGCCCCAGCAGTAGTTCCCAAAGGGGTACTGCAGCGTGGTAGTGCTTATTCAGGAACCCAGATACACACAAGAACCCTTGCATACAATAATCAGGTATGAATAATACAGTTACTCTCAAGAACAGTAAAAGGTTTCTTTAATGTAAATACCGGAACCCTCATACACAGTAATGCAGACAAGAATTTAACTTCCCTAAAATAATAAGTATACTAATAGGAAACCATAGGCAGGGTATTAGGAGAGATGTTGCACTGGAGGATAAGCAGGCTGTACTCCTAACTATTAGTATAATATAAGGAAGCTGCCCACAGGCAGTACTAGATGTACCACAAGTCCCAGATGTAACAGGGGAACTATAAGCAGACAGGTGGAAAGGTCTGCGCTACACTGTAGGTGGAAAACAGTGGAGCTATGCTCTAAAACACACTGGAGATGACACACACAGTGGAGCTATGCTCTATACACACTGGAGATGACACACACTCAGCGGAATGCTCACACAGTAAACACACTGGTGGCTAACACACTAGAGCAAGATGATACAGCTGCGAGGAACACAGGAGACCTAAGAACGGAACTCCCACACTGCTAGATGACTAAAGCAGGTAAATACAGAGTCTTACTACACCGCTAGATGGTAACCGCAGGTAATAAGAACCAAACACACTGCAAGATGGTAACCGCAGGTAACGCTCACAACACGTGGCAGATCTCACAAACACGCCTGACAAGACGGAGCAAGGAGATGGAATTCACTCGCATACAAGTAAACAGACCGGAGCCTGTCCAAGGCTGAGGCCGCCAGCGGGAGTAGCGAACTATTCTCGCCGCGCACCTCACCACACAGGGGGTCTACAATAAGACAGAGGGTACGAGGGAAGCAAGGGGGTACACACCAGGAAAGCAGGGTATCAGGATAATGCAAAAAGCAAACGAAGCACTCAGACAGCCAGCTAGCACAATCAGGAACCAGACGCTATAACCGACACCTGTGGAAGTGAGCAGGGAGTATTTAAGGAGGGATCCTCCAATCACAAGGCAACCCTGACACACCTCCACAGGTGATTACCTGACAGCTGGGGAAAAGGGAGCACATAGAACCTAAGCCTGCTAGATCCTGCAAGTGCAACTACTACGGAGTGTAACAAAAAGCCGATCTTACGCTTACGCCCGCCGTCCTAGCGACGGTGGGTGTAGGTCTGGATCCGGCCCTAAGTGTCTCTGAAACATTGGAATTGAAATAAAGTTTCTTATATTGATTATAAGCCTGGGAGTGCCACTTTCTCTGCATGCCTGTCCATTTTCCTGTTGTGCATCCCAGCAAGAATTTTGGACGTTTGTCAGAGTGCCGTTCTCCACTTATCTCTCTCTCTCTATACATATATATAATCGTTGCAAGATGTCGACTATCAGTAAGAATAAAAGTTATTCCAGTTTTGGAACCATCTATTGGTTCATTAAGATGGTGTTAACCTTCCCCTTATTTCAGCCATCATCATTGTGTCCAGTTAGAAATATGTTTATGGTAGTGTACCTTTTGATTTGCTATTCTCTGATTCACAACCTACATAAATAGAGAACCACACCGCCCTGTCATAATTCCCTGATGAAGTTCTTATCGACAAAATGCGTAGGATAGTATCTCTCACTGTGTCTTTGTCCTCTTCCAATGCCTGAATGATCTATCATAGATATACTGGGAAAACAGTTGATATATAAGATTGGTTATATATGTAACATTTACACATGATGGGCCTGATCCAGACCTCTGACGCCCGGTGTTAATACGCTGGGCGTAAGAGTAAGATCATCTAAAAAGATGATCTGCACATGCGCCGGGCAGATGTTGCCCAGCGTAGCTACGGCAACACCTGATCCAGGATTGGGTGTCTGAAGCAGCAACGTAGTAACGCTGGAGGGGGCGTTCCCCAGCGTTACTACTCTGCAGTTGGTGTAGTAAGGCAGGGGAGGTAGTGTAATGAGGCTGGAAGGGTGGCATTTGCATTGCAACACCGTCATCCCAGTGTATTTACACTCGCTTACGCCGACTGAAGTTAGGGTAGCCTTCAGCTGGCGTAAGCGAGTGTTAAAACGCTTGGACAAGGGGGAGTGTTGGGGGAGTGCTGCAATGTTACGCTGAGCGCTAGATCAGGCCCGATGTGTTGTTTTTAGGCTTGAATTACTGTCTCTCTGGTACAAGTTTTTATTGACCTTTAAATGTTTGAATACAAATCATTTTAAAGCACTATTAGGCGCTCCCTGTCTTTTACCTCGTTTTAGTGTTGTGGACAGTAGCAGAAGCCGCACAAAATAAGGGGAAGCAACATACCTGATATTGGACCCTAGTACTTTTTGAAAAAAACGAAGAAAAAATCGTGAAAAACTGTGACTATTACCACTGATCAATGGAGGACAAATATTGGATGTCCTTGGACTCTCTATTATGTGTGTCACATGCTGTAGTATGATAGCAGCGTGTAATGTTATGATTGTTCTGTAGCAGGGTACTCCGGTCAGTGTTTCCTCTGCAGCATTCTTTTTTGCTAAGAATGCTAGCTAATCATGCTGAAGCTGGGATGCCTTAGATGAGGATTTCAACAAACCATAATTCTTATGTATTACGTATTTCTTGATATTACATGAAGCTTTATTACATTTGGTGACAAATACTAGATTGTTATTGCTGGAGTTGAATTTGGAGGACATGGAACCCTCAGACATTAAGTTTTTTCTATCAATCTGTAAAGAAAATATGTTAAGAAATTCTATTATTCAACCTCTGTTTTTCCTATACTAACCTTACTGATTAATGGGAGAGTGTGAACGCTGCCTATATCTCTGCAAGGTCGGGTAACCTCCTAACCTGTTTGATTGCTTGCTTTGTTACACGTTCCGTTTCTTTCAATATAAGAGAGCAAGACTTCTGCATATTGACCTCCGTCAGTCATTCATGCCACTGTTTGTTTATTTCCAGCAACAGCCACGTGCTACCTAGAAACAAGGACGCCAGAAGGCTGCACTGCTCCATCATTGTCTGGAGACAGCGTGTAGTGTGGCTAGAGATAGCCGCACCTCCTCTTGTTCATATTACTGGCGTCCTTAAGTTGCCTAGCAACCAGGATGCCAGATTAGCTGATCCTTTCACACATTGACCGCTGGCTACTATTGGCCAGTGGTCTCTGTAAATAGATGCTCCTCCCCAGGCTCAATGCTGGTTATAGCTTTTGCTGCCCCAGTTCCTTGTTCCTGCCAGTTGTTCTGTGCTTTGCCAGTCTTCTATGCCTTGATTATTGAGTGTCCATGTTCCTAGTCATCCCTGCCTGTTCCTGTTGTTTACACTTGTCTTGTTACTTATCTCCGGATTACTTTTGCTGCCGTATGCTTTAAGTGTTTCTATGAGTAACTGCCTTCGTCCGTCCACTGTTTTTGGGTGTTATTTTTCATGGTATCATTTCCTTGTTCAGTGTTCTTACCCGCACGCATTGAGGTCTGTCCGCCAGGGGTGATGACCTGCCAGAGTTCTGCAGCCCAGACTGTTCCCACCATTAGGAGTTCCAGTGAATACCAGGCTCTGGTTAGACGACCCTAACACATATATGTATCCTATTACTTTTTTTCCAATAGCCATAACAAGCATAACAATTCTGTCAAATTTATTCTGACATATATGTATGATTGTTTTTATTTGGTAAACATCAACACTTATTTTTCAATAACATTTTAAAGCAAATAAAAGTTTTCTTTGCTGATAACACCAAAGAAGTGACTAAACAAAACCGTCAGGTTAATAAACAGTAAACTTTGCTTATCATTTTATTATAATATTCAGAATACAGTGTGTTTAATGTAAAACAAGAATTATTTTGGTTACATTTGATGCACTAATTTATGTATTCATAAGATGATAATACTCAAGTACTTAACGGCCATACATACATGCAATCATAATTTTTTTTTAGAACAAGAAATAGGCCATAAGTGAAAGAAATCATCTTGAATGGTTGAAGACACAAAGAACAATGTTGAAAAAAATTGTAATTTCCAGACTTTGTAAATATTATGTTGTTTCAATATAATACAAACATTGTTTAGTTGTTGTAAGTTGACATCTGTTGAAAAAAAGAGATAAATAATTATTACATTTAATTTACTTCCAATATTATATTGTTCATTATAAAATGATTTATACTGATTCTACTTATTCTGATATATTTCTCCTTCTCTGAAGCACTGGTATCTTTTGCTTATATGATGCAGTGTGGTGTTGTTAAAATGTAATTTGGATGAAGTCAATATTGTAACATTAGATATATAAATATTATGTATTTTTATATATTTGTTTAGATAGAGATGCTTATTTTAGTTAATTAGTTGTGTAACAAAAAGAACATTTCAAAAAGATTAAATGGACACTTTCAAGAAATGGCCAGCAGGGGCAAAAGAGGAATTCCAAAGTAATGGTTTTAAGACCACCCACTTTCATGGACAAAGAGAAATTCCAAAACAGTTTCAACCCTCCCTCCCTCCATAGCTAAAAGGGATTTTGGAATTTCTCCATTTAACATTTGGGAACCTCAAGGACTATGGAACGCCTATTTTACAGACTCAACCAATTATTATATGACCTGTGGATTGTAAGTCAGCCTCTTTTGTATTGCTATAAATGTAAAAGTTCTGCCTCTAAATATGGTGATAATGTTATCACAGCGCTTGCATTTATTTTGCTAATAAACCTTTTTTATATATACTTAAAGTATTTTTGATTCTTCAGTGTCAACTGATGGAGAGATGGGAATGGCCTCCTCGAGAAGGGTTTGGGAAAAGGTGGGAGGGGGGAGGTATTTAGATTAGCCGGGGAGAACGGGGGGGGAGGTGGGTAGCTGCAATGTCCGTGCGGACATTGCACAGATAGTTAAGGTAGCCCTAAAGCACTCATAAATGCCATAAGATACCTAAAAAGGGGGACGGGATAAGGGCAGGACGGGTGAGTTAGGTGTGGGTCTGTCTGCACCTAACTCACACTGGATCTGTGAATCTGGTCCCAAGTCCTTGGTCTCATAGGACCTGATTCACACTTAAGAATTCTTCCGATTTTAGGTGAGTATATTTAAGAACAGTTGCACTGCGCATGCGTAGTAACTTTTATATGCTATTTGCATAGGACTTAAGTTCGCAAATTCTGTGCTTATACACTACAAACTTATAATCTGTAGGTTCGTAGTAACATACGCAAAAATGGGCATTCCATGAATAAGTAACTAGGCAGATATGCAGATTTGGATGGAGAGAGGCATTTAAATGACCAAATGAAGGCGCGGTTATGCAGTTAAGTTCCTAAGTAGATGCCCTACGCATTCAAATGCGAACCTACAGTTAAGGGTGCCCTATGGCACTCGTAAGTCACATAAGAACCTGAAAACCGGGGGCATGCCAAGGGAGTTTCATTGCTATTAGTTGCGTATATTTAGGAACCTATCGCATTCTTAAGTGTGAATCAGGTCCATAGTTATTTTATATTAAATAATATTTAAAGCAGACTTTTGTGTTCCAAAAGTAGGATCCTCCTGTTGAATGCTGTGAGGTCAGCGAGGGGCACAAGGGGAAAAGACATCACATCATCAAGATCATGTATTTTCACATGAAATTTGTAGTTCAAACATATTATTTTGTCCATGTGGTTCAGGGGAACTGATATGCAATCCAATACTGTCAGGCCTGTCAAAACCACCAGCATTGGCCTTCCCTATTCATGCCTGATCTCCACTGCATACTAAGAACTGTGTTGACAAGTTATGTACTCGTAGCAGTTATAGCAGCTTACCCCTGCCTTATGATTTCCGCATGTTACTGCTGAAAACAGCCCTTACTGTAAAATCTGTATATCTCCCTTCCCTCCCACAGAGTGGAAGTGCTTCTGTTTCCTACTCTGTCCCTTCCTGCCGTTAGAATGTATACCAGTACAGATCTGTATCCTCTGGATCCAGAATTCTTTCCTGGTATTGCGCACTTGTGCATATGCAGCTTACCAAAAAGGGACATTTTCTGATCCTAGTAATTGGAAAACACCCCTTGTAGTAAAGAGTGAGTGGTAAATTTTGTCCAAATGGTACTTCAGTAGGAGATATCAGCCCTTTCACAGGGGACTCTAAGGGCCAGATTTACTAGGCTGCGGATTTGGAAAACCAATCAGATTCTAGCTGACATTCTCTAGTATGTAATAGGAAAGTGAGAGCTAGAATTTGATTGGTTGATGGTTCAGATGAACATAGACTGTTGGGTATTAATGGATTTTTCCTTGAATGCAGCCAATTATTATTTTCCCTCACTAGGACGCTTTCTTTGAGGGCAGAAGGGCATGCAGGACTAAGGGGAAACCAGTATTAAAGTCCATGTTTCCCTTTAACAACCTACGAACTCTAGAGTCGGTACAAAAAGGGCATATGATTAAAGCAGCAAAAATGGCCATGGATTGCGCCGGGCAAAATATGTCCGGCTTATGTGCAGAACGTCAATTCTACCTTCTTACGCATACGGCCGCCGCAAAAACGTTGTTTCTCACTTTGCCGCAGTAACCCTAATTACCAATTAATAATTCTATACCTACAACAGGGGTGTGGATTTTTTAAGTTTCTTTTTCTTTTTTTTTTCCCTTTGATGCAGATCCAGCAGTGGGTTATAGAAGAGGAACACAAGAGAAGAAAGAGACTAATACCATTGCTGTGGCCCTTAGTCTCACACCAGAGACTATATAAGGGCTCCAGCAATGGTATTAGTCATTAGCCGGCAGGACCGCGATGAAGGAGCGCCTAGTCTGGACCTGCGAAGAGAAGAGGCGGAGCCGAAGACCTGATCGTCACCTGGCAAGAATGAAGACTTCAGAACTGTAAGTTTTTCACTAAGATCCTTTCTTTATGGTACATATTTGAAATAATGGGGGCAAGTACTGCGTTATCTATATCTAAGGGGCCACGTACTGTGTTATCTATATCTAAGGGGGCAGTAACCGTGTTATCTATATCTAAGGGGGCAGAAACAGAGGAATAAATATCTAAGGGGGCAGTAATGGAGGCATATATCTAGTTACCGCTAGGGAAAAACAATGATAGTTCCATCACAGGGCTGTTTCTAGGGGTGGGCGAGCCTTATTGTCCCCTCCTTCCCGTTTGTCCAACCAACCTTATTGCCCCTCCTTTTGTGTGCCCAGCCAGCCTTATTGCACCTTCCTTCTGCGTGGTCTTATTGCCCCATCTTTATCTAGCCAATCTTATAGCCCCCTCTTTATGAGTGTCCACCCAGCATTATTGCCCCTCCTTCTGTGTCTAGCCAGCCTTATTTCCCTCCTCTTTACTTGTGTCCAGTCGGCCTTATTGTCCCCTCCTTCTGTTTGTCCAACAAGCATTATTGCCCCTCCTTTTGTGTGCCCAACCAGACTTATTGCCCCCTCCTTCTTTGTCCAGCGAGCCTTATTGCTCCCTCCTTATTTGTGTCCAGTCACCCTTATTGTCCCCTCCTTCTGTTTGTTTGTCCAACCTACCAGCATTATTGCCCCTCCTTTTGTGTGCCCAGCCAGCCTTATTGTCCCCCTCCTTTATTTGTGTCCAGTCAACCTTGTTGTTCCCACCTTCTGTTTGTTCAAACAGTCTTATTGCCCCGTCCTTGTGTCCAACCAGTCTTACAGCCCCTTCTTTATGTGTGTCCACCCAGCCTTATTGCCCCTACTCCTGTGTCCAGTCAGCCATATTGCAAAATTAAAATACAGTACAAAAAGGAGAATAATATGTTAGGAAAATAAAGATGTTGGATATGTGTGTAGAAGTAGCTGAATAAGGACAGGGATAGACAGTAGAGAGAAAACAGTGGGAAGTGAGAGCTAACATGCTAAGTGAGAGAAGGCAAATAAACAGGAGACACAGTGATGAAGATGGGGAGGGCAGGTAAGCTTAGGTGGAGGAAGAGTAGGTTAGCCCGAAGAAGTGGGTTTTGAGGGAGCATTTGAAGGATTGGAAAGTGCTGGATTGCCTGATAAGATGTGGTAGGTTGTTCCATTGGAGAGTGGCGGCCTGGGGAAGTCTTGGATGCGGGAGTGAGAGTTAGTTATCGGGATGAAGTTCGGCAAAGGTCACCAGAAGAGTGGAGGGGACAGGAGGGAGTGTGGAAGGAGATAAGGAGGAGAGGTAGGGAGTGGTGGAGGAGGAGAGAGTCTAGTAAGTTGTGGTGAGCAGCTTGAAGAGAATTCTGAAAGGGACAGGAAGCCAGTGTAGAGATTGACAGAGAGGGGAGGTGGAGGCAGTGCGTTGGGAGAGGAAGATGAGTCTAGCTGCAACATTTTTTATAGATTGTAAGGGGGCGAGACGGACCGAGGGAGGCCAGAGAGGAAAATGTTGCAGTAGTCCAGACAGAGATAACAAGAAAGTGAATGAGCGTTTTAGTGGTGTTTGTTGTTAAGAAGGGTCTGATGCGATCAATGTTATGGAGATGAAAGTGGCAGGACAGTGAGAGGGCGCGGATGTGGAGGGTGAAGGAGAAAGACGAGTCCAGGATGACACCCAGGCAGCGGGCTTGGGTGGAGGAGTAAGGGTAGAGGGGATATGTGAAGGAGGAAAGACTACAATTTCAGTTTTGTCCATGTTAAGCTTGAGAAAACGCTCGGACATCCACGAGAAAATGGCCCGAGAGGCAATCTGACATTTTTAACAGAAGTTCGGGGGAGAGGTCAGGGGAGGAGAGATATATTTGAGTGTCATCGGCATAGAGGTGGTAATTAAAGCCAAAGGAGCTGATGAGGTCACGCAGAGAGGAGGTGTAGAGCGATAACAGAAGGGTACCAAGGACTGAGCCCTGGGGCACGCCAATGGGAAGAGGAGTGGTAGGGGAGGGGGAGCTAGGGGTTATGACAGAGAAGGAGTGGTCTGAAAGAAAGGAGGAGAACCAGGAGTGGACAGTGCCAGAGAGGCCGAGGCAGTGAAGGGTGTGGAGCAGGAGAGGGTGATCAATGGTGTCAAGGGCTGCCGATAGATCCAGCAGGATGATGAAGGGAGAAGTGGCCCATAGATTTGGCAGAAAAAAGATAATTTGTGACCTTAGTTAGGGCAGTTTCAGTGGAGTGCAGGGGGCATAACCCAGATTGGAGAGGGTCCAGGATGGAGTCATCGGCAAGGTAGCCAATTAGATGCTTGTAAACAAGCAATTCAAGCAACTTGGAGGCGAAGGACAACAGGGAGATGGGTCGGTAGTTGGAGGGTGAAGTGGGGTCAAGGTTAGGTTTTTTAAGGATGGGGGAGGTAAGAGCATGTTTAAAAGGGGAGGGGAAGAAGCCAGAGGAGAGGGATAAGTTAAAGAGGTGGGCAAGATGAGAGAAGGTGGAGAGAGAGACAGACCGGAGAAGATTAAAGGGGATGGGATCAAGTGGGCACATTGACGGAGGGGATGGCAAAAGCAGTGAATGGATTTCTTCAGCTGAGGTAGGGATGAAGGTAGACATCGGTGGGTGGCTAGGGTGGAGACTGAGATGGAGGAGAGGTGATGGTAAAGGAGATGGAGCTCCTGATGGAGTCAATCTTGGAAGTGAAGAAGGTGGCAAAGTCAGAGGCAGAAATGGAGAGAGGGAGGGGGGGAGAGAAGCGAGTTCAGAGGCGGCGAGGGTTAGATGATTGGGAGAGGATGAGGGACATAAAGAATGATTGCTTGGCAAGGGCGAGGGCAGAGGTAAAAGAGGAGAGTATGAACTTAGGGCCGTATTCACAGATCCGTTTTTTTAAGTATGCAATTATACGCCAGCACGTAGCAAGTCAACACCCACGACACTCCCCTCTCCCGACTGTGCAATCGTAGACTTACATCTCCATAGATCACTCTGTTCTTTACATGTGAACTTATGTGCGTATATGTCTTCTATGAGTGCGATTCTTAGTCGCACCCTCAAGTGTTCTTTTAAATGCATCCCTCCACCGACTTTTATGCATTTATACGCATGCACATAGCAAGTCAACACCAACGACCCCCCCATCTACCGGCTGTGCAATCGTAGACTTACATCTCCATAGATCACTCTGTTCTTTACGTGTGAACTTACGTGCATATATGTCTTCCGTGAGTGCGATTCTTAGTCGCGCCCTCAAGCGTTCATTTAAATGCCTCCCTCCACCCATTTTCATGTAAATTTTCAAGGACATATTTCAACCCTACCCATCCGTACGTATGTCCCTGAGTGCGATTCACATGTCCGTGCCTAAAGCACTTACATGCATATATTCAGTGTAACTTACGTAAAACGTACCTAAAAATATGCACGCAACTCCACGTGAAAACGAATACGGTCCTTAAAGTGGAGAAAGTCTGCAAGGGGACGGGACTTCCTCCAGAGGCGCTCTGCATTACGGGAGCATTTCTTTAGGAACCGAATGAGCGAGCGAAGGGAGACAGTCGAGAGAGGGCAGGCAGCATCATGGGCAGAGGAGAGGGCATTGTTGTAGAGAGAGGTCGCCAGATTAGGGCAAAACATGGTGGAAATAGGTGCGAGGAGGGGATCAAGGGAAGAGGTGAAAGCCACAACATCAATGGAATTGAGGATCTTTCAGGAAAGAGAAAGAATACATTTGGGTGATGGCAAAAGGAGAGGGGGAGGAAGAGTGGGAGAAGGAGATAAGATGATGATCAGAGAGGGGGAAGAGAGAGATGGAGAAATCGGACATGGAGCATGAGAAAACAAGGTCAAGGGAGTGACCCAGGTTATGGGTGGGTGCTGAAGTCCACTGTGATAGGCCAAGGAAGGAGGAGAGGGAAATAAGTTTTATAGTACTGGGGTCTGAGGGGTTGTCAACAGAGATATTGAAGTCACCTAGGATAAGGGTAGGGAGGTCAAAAGACAAAAAGTGGGGGAGCCAGGCTCCAAAGTTATCAATGAATTTGGAGGGGGGGCCAGGGAGTCGCTAGACAACAGCAACACGGAGATGGATAGGGTGGTAGATGCAAATGCAGTGGACATCAAATGAGGTGAAAGTGAGAGAGGACGTGAAATACTAAATGTGCACGAAGAGGAGAGAAGGATTCCCAAATCACTACCTAGGGGTGTGGGAGAAGAAGAAACCACCATAGGAGAGGGCGGCAGGGGAGGTAGTATCAGAGGTGGAGAGCCAGGTCTCAGTAATGGCGAGAAGGTTGCAGGAGTTGGAGATGCAGAGGTCATGGATGGCAGGGAGCTTGTTGCAGATGGATCTGGCATTCCACAGAGCGTAGTAGAATTGGAGAGAGGGAACAGGAGTGATGTGATGGGGTTGCACAAGCGAGGTAAGGCACGAGGGAGGGAGGTGGTACGTGGATGGGGGGTAAGGGTGGGTATGGGAAGCCTGATGGAGGAGTGGGAGAGGATGTGGGTTGAGAAGGATGGGTGGGGAGGTAGAAAGTGGGAGAGAGGAGGGAGGGGGATGGAAAGAAAAGGGGCCTGATCCAGAGCTACGGCCTCCGTCGCTAGTACGGCGGCCGTAAGCGTAATGCGCATGCGCCGGGCAGATGTTGCCCGGCGTCACTATGGAAACGCCTGATCATAGGACGTCCCCCAGCGTCCCTACGCTGAAGTTAGTGTAGGGGGGCGGGGGGAGGGTAATGAGGCTGGGAGGGCGGCGGTAACGTACTAACGCCGCCGTCCCAGCGTATCAACTCTCCCTTACGCCGGCTGCAGTTAGGGTAGACTTCAGCCACAGGGGCAGTGACAGGGGAAGTGCACCAGAGCTACGCTGGCCGTACTTACGGACAGCGGCCCAAGCAGCGATGTTACGCTGAGTGCTACAGCGCTCAGTGTAACATCGTAGCTCTGGATCAGGCCCAAGGGCCATAAGACAAAGACTGCATGTACGCAATCTATGTAACAAAACGCTACGTAGATAGCGGAAAATAGTTACCATACATGGTAGCTATATTCGGAAAATTACGGACGTATGAAAAAAAAACGCTGTTGTGAATTAAGCCCCTGAATCTTTAGTTTAGTATTTTGTGACATCAAAAGTGAGAACACAATGCCTTCTTTAGGGGTGTTTCCAATGTAAACGCTTCATGGCAGACAGCATGTGGAGCCTAGAAAACCTCTTTAAGGTTTCTTAAAGAATAGTTGTGTAAGTACAAATGTCAAGTTATATGGTTTAACATGTACCTGTGGAATACAGCACATAGGAATGACCAGTAGAGTTTTTAAAACAAGACTTCTGAAATAAATCTGGAATATCAATAACACGATATACCATAGGAAAAGATTTAAACCCCTAACATTATCAACAACTGATTTGAATGCTTTCAA
This sequence comes from Limnodynastes dumerilii, assembly GCA_011038615.1. Lineage (NCBI taxonomy): Eukaryota > Metazoa > Chordata > Amphibia > Anura > Limnodynastidae > Limnodynastes > Limnodynastes dumerilii. Next base: position 13,594 of record WWET01002450.1, read on the forward strand.
CCTGAGGCATACTCTTTTCAGTTGTCTCTGAATAAATTGATTCCAGACTATGAGACATTGGTTCTTGTGAATGTATATATGAGATTCTAGGCTTTTAAATTAACACATTTATTTTACAGCAGGATAACCAGAAAACATAACCATAACATTATGGGGCTGATCCAGACCTGATTGTACATCTGATGCCATAGCATATATCTGTGATTTTGCACTGCACATGCACAGAAAAGATGTGCATGCAATTGTGTGCAATACAGACCTGAATGCAAGTCCACTAGTAGGACAGGTTTATAGCGTGGATATAGGGTATATCAGTAAAGGTTATTTACTAATATTAATACAGCATTTGTTTTAGTACAGGATTATCCACTGGAAATGAAGGGCCTGATCCAGAACTAAGCCGATGCGTTGTGTGTACTAACGCACAGCATATCGGCATGCACTCCCCCAGTGGCCAGCGCAATTACACACTGTTACTCTGGCTAAAGGCAACCCTAACTTCAGCCGGCGTAACAGTGTGTGGCCAAACCCCGCCACAGGAGCGTAAGTGTCCAAACCCGCCCTCATTAGCTTACCTCGCCCCGCCTTCCTTGCCTAACTGTTGCGTAGTTACAGCGAGGAATGCCCCCTCAACCGTAACTATGCAACAGTTAGGGACGCCAAATCCTAAGGAACGGGTTTCCCTAGCTATGATGGGCAACATCTGCCCGGCGCATGCGCAGATCAGCAAAACTGCCGAACTTATGCATACAGCCGCCGTAACTACTGAATCAGGCCCTAACAGCAAAATTCTGATTCAGTAGGGAGTCTATCCTCCCTGGTAGTTAATGTGTCAAAGTAAGGTTTAAATACTGTAAAACTGCTTGATTTTGGCATCAGCAACAGTTAAGTGGCTTCAGGAAAATGCTGAGAGCTGCTGATATTGCCACACAGCTGCTACACAGAGTTGAGGCAGTGGCAGACACAGCAAACAGGAGTGGTGAGAGCTTAGTACAGCCATGTGCCAACTTTTTACAAATGTGTTAATAATTTTTCAGCTTGGGATCTACTATAATCCTTTCATCATATATGAAAATGAATAAAGGGTGGAGGTAAGATGAATAGATAGCATTTTATAATTCACTGCTAGGAGGCCATGAGTGTCAGAGGTTTGATGACTGACTAAGGTGGATATAATTTCTTAACTTCCACCTCTATTATTTGGGCTGACAACACCTCCCTCACCAGAATGTTCTAGTTTATTTTAACAAATCAGAAATAAAGCGTTGAGTCCCTGCCATGAAATGTTTTTTTTTAGAAGTAGAGACATCCAAAAGTTAATTTTCGTCTGTCTTTATTTTGAAAATACCGTAATTTTTTTAAAGAATGTGTAAGAATGACGATTTGCATAATTACCCATCTATTCTTCAGAAACGTCGCTACAGACCCATTGCAGCTCGGCCACACCGAACAGAGAGGTGAGTAAAACTCTCTGTGGAGTTTTAGGGATAGGCTGTGGGAAAGGGAGGGTGAGGGTTAGGGTGATGAAAGGGGAGGGTTAGGGTAATGGAAGGAGAGTCTTAGGGTCACGCTGCGGGGTGGGGAGGCTTAGGTTCAGGCTGCGGGGAAAGGAGTCTTAGTGATAGGCTGCGGGGAAGGGAGAGTTAGGGTAATGGAATCCTTATTTTCATATCACAATGTTCCCTGGATAGGTGCATTTATTTAAAGTGGTATATGTAGTGTATATATTAAAGAGGTATAAGGAACTGTGGTATTTTATCTCTAGTGTTGTGTATTAGAAATTTAGCAAAAGGATGTAATTTATAAGGAGAATTCTGGTTTTGGTCCATTTTATGAATTAAGTACCAGTTTTTCACAATTTTTCAATGGGAACTATACCCTTTAGGACCCTGGTTCTTTGGTAAATAAGTGAGCACTAGGACCAGGGAATGTGGGAATATAAGTTGGGAAGGTCCCAGTCTTATGGGCAAACAATATTTATACTTTAAGAGATAAGTAAGATAAGCATGAAAACTAACATTAAAAGAAAAGATATTATAAACCATCTTGAGGAGTTTTACGCAGTTTGAGAATTAAGATAAACATGGAAATAAGAGAAAAAAGATAAATTAATACAGGGATAAAAGAAGTTTTAATACAGAGAAGACTGTAGTATAGTTATATATACATGAAAAGAGAGAGATTTATTATGTAAAGTACAAGTAACTTGAAACCACTTTAAGAATGAAGAAAATTGAGTTTAAATTAGGAGGTTTGGAAAAAAAATGACGTCACCAGAAGAATTTAAGTCCTGCCGACAGAGTTCCCAGGAAGCACCTTGAGAAAGAGTAGACAACATACTCGAAACGCATTGGTGGATATAGGGTGAGACCCAGATACATGTACACTTGAGCAGTACCCTCTCTTCCCCATTCCCCACATCCCTGTTTTTGGGCCCATTATTAATAGGTGTTGGTGCAATTGTTAACCAGCTAGGAGGATAGGCGAGTTTTATGTGCACATAGTACTGGGATACTTTTTCCCTAACCTGAGGGAATTACTAAGACTCTCAAAGGTCTTAGGAAGAATAGACTACAAGTCGAACATTGTAGAAATTTTAAGTTGTCTTTTTATTGGAGAAATTTTTTATTGTAATAAACGTTTGAACGGAGGACTTTGTGGTGGTTGATGGTACAGTGTGCATCTGGGAGAATTGGAAAGCCGTTCTGGGGTTTGGCGGATCTAAGGGAAAGGAGACAGATATGATAAAGAGTGAGAGGATCGTGAGGAGGAGGAGAGATTTTATCTTAAGACGAAAATAAGAAATAGTAAATGTGAGTAGTTCTGGAGAAGATTTAAAGAACACACTATTGAAAGACGGTATCACACAATTTTTTGTATATCTGTTTCCTTCTATGAGCCGGGCATTTGGAGATTTGAATAGGAAAAGAAAGAAAACTACTTTAAAGTTGAAAAAAGATATTGGAAGGACATCAGAAAAAACATCTGAAGGTATAAGTAATACAGAGTGAATTGTAAGAAGTACTGTTTTACTAGGATATACCTTATTTTCTATACTGAACCAGCAAGAATATAGACGCTTAACGACCCTTAAAGACATTGAATTTTTAACCTTCAGCCAGTTCTGAAGTAAAAAGAAGAAGGAATTTGTTGTTGAATATTGAGTTCTTGTTTAACAGGATTTATTATTTTTTGAAAAGTACTCTAGAAACTATGTGGAAGTCATGCGTCTGATACTTGTACCCTAATTGTTTAACATTTGTATGGCAATATATTTTTATTGCCTTTCTGGGAACCATAAGAGGTAAAGGGTCCCGGGTATAAGTGGACAGCAAGATTGTGAGAAGCGCAAGAGAAGTGATCTTTTTGATTTATACTGCAACCAAATGGACTCAATTTAGATATTGGGCCAGATCCAGACCTAAGTGCTTGTTACTTTTCATCGCTTAGCGTATTTTTTATGCACTCCCCTCCCTCATACGTACTTTGGCCATTTTACGCTTGCCAAACCCTACCTTAACTTTTCAAAGCGTAACTACTGACATACATAAAAGCTACATGTACGTAAGTGCCTCACCCCGCCTCCGAAGCATAATTACGGGTCTCGTATGAATGTCATGCCCCTTCGTTCGTAGTTGTGCTTTTGATAGGTGGCTGGTACGTACGTTCAGAGTTACATGGTGTAACATCTGCCGCACGCAAAATACTAATGGGTGATTTTATGTCACCGGCTAGTGAAAAATTGCTCGCGTACGTAATTTAGGATCTGGCATGAAAGTTCCTTATAATAAAACAGTTCTTCCACCATTCATGCCTCATTTATATTCATTTAAAACTATGAAATGTTTTCAGGTTCCAAAAATTAAAGGTCTGCAACATGCTCTGTTAAAGCCTGTAATTTAATCCCAATTACAGCAAAGAAAGGAGCTTCATTTAATTTTATTTGCTTTCCCCTCACTGTCCTAATATGAAAAAAATAACATGAAAATTACTTTCAAAAGTTTATTTTGACAAATCATGCACTTTGTGTTTTTTTTTACCAAGCTGTGAGATAATACTCACTGATGGGCTTCCCTATTTAAATGCCCCACATACAGTCAGCTCATATACTGTATCTTGACAAAGGCCATGGAGATGGATGAAACATGTTGGTGAGCTGATTCTAAATTACACTTTAACTGTGATCCACTTGCTTTTTTTTTTTTTTTGTCCCCTGCTTGTCTCCTAATTTCCCGGGCATGGAGATGCATTAACACCTCAGCAGAGTGTACTAACTTGGAAGTGGAATACTTGTACATTTGTTTTTAACGTATTGCTATATTTATGGGTGTTTTCATTAAAGTGATAAAAGGTTAAGAAGCTTTATTTCTCTTTTTCATTCATGCAGACGATTTACAAAATGGAGAAAAAGACAGTTGGGTTTATATGAAAAATCCTTTTTGGACTTCAGAGAAAATATGCAACAAAAAGGACATGGGACCAGATCCAGACCCCGCACGCTTTCTGTACATACTGGGGTCTGTCCGTCCAACAGAGAGAGGGTAGTGAATGCTCCCTGTCACTCCACTCTCTCGTGTGGGCTTTATGGCAGATTACTCTTCCATAAGCCTGTCTTAAGTCTGCCATAAGCCTGCCTGCTGACCTGCGCAACTACTGATCCGCACAAGTGTGGGAACCCCCTCCTACACTGTACAAATAGCATGCTTCCCCCCACCCACTTTAGCAGGTGGAGGGGAAGCACTGCCCATTTCATAGGAAATAGACTTGTACTTAACAAAATTCTGTACGATATTTGCTTCGCTAGTGTTACTATCATAACACTAGCGTAACATTTGCAGGGTGCATGCGCCCTCCAGTCAAATCAGGCCACTTACGCACCTTTCGTGGGTAAGTGGCCTGTCATTCTCAGCTCTGGATCCAGTCCATTTTGTTTATAACACAAAAAAACGAAAAAACAGAAATGCACAATTTATCTGTATAGCGCTCAACATTTGGTGTGTTTCAACAACAAATATTTATGAATCTTTTTAGAGTTTGGAGTTTGTGAACCTAGTAAACACACTTAGTTTAGCTGCTGTAAAGGCACTTGGGACAGACTATACCTTTTATTTTTCAATGATACCTACAGATATTCAATAAATATCTACTTATAATTTGGGATTAAAAATTTTTTATATACACAACAAAATATATATTTTCTGTAGTGTCAGTCTGAAAATATGAATAATAAAATATATTCACATTCTATTTTTTTTTTAAATACCCACCACAGTATCAAATTCAGCTGGTCCAACTAGTCGGGCAAGATCATCATACTCAGCTGCAGACATTGGTAGAAGGGACTCTGCACTCTGAAGTCTGGAGGGATGCCTAAAATAGACCAATAGAAACTACTAATAAGTTATACAAATAATGGGCTGGATCCAGACCTTGTTAAGTGCATGAACTTAGTTACTCCTGGGCTAAACCATGTTCATTTCAGGGGAGTCATATTTCATCTGCTGCAAACAGTATTAGAGTTGAGAGGTGAAAATAAGTTATTAATGGGCTGGATCCAGACCTTGTTAAGTGCATGAACTTAGTTACTCCTGGGCTAAACCATGTTCATTTCAGGGGAGTCATATTTCATCTGCTGCAAACAGTATTAGAGTAGAGTTG
>WWET01002450.1:45785-126975 GCA_011038615.1 Limnodynastes dumerilii
AGATGCTGCGGTGGAGAGAATGAGTCACGGACTCTGCTGAGTGAGGAAAAGGGGTGACGGGTGAAAATCGAATTTACGATTTTGGCCAAAATTTAAATCGCCAAAATTTAAAATCGCGAATTAATCGAATTAATTCGATTAATCGCCCAGCTCTAAGTAGAAATAATAAAACCATAAATGCAGCCGAGTGTAACCTTTACCTATGACATTTAGATGGAAGACATACAATGCAGACATAAAATTTAGGAATGCACAAGGCATCAATCCAGAAGGGGATCTTCAGCTAAAGAGGCACCATAGTACTCAGAATTTATCCAGTCATCCCAAATCTTGTGGAACTTGTGCGTGAGGCCCTTACTGGTATAAGCAAATTTTTCGTGACTCAAGGATGTACTCGTAACTCTTGCCAAAACTCGTGTACTCGTAGCCAAAAGGATGAGAAGCATTTTAATGCCTATTTAAAACATTTAAAAAAGCCCTTTCCGCTTGAAAGATGGCCATGCACACAACGAAGGTTGGCATTGAGGGTAAATGTGGGACCTGTTTGGTGCTTCACTAAGGAAGGATGGTCAAGGAAATGTAAATTAGCCAACATGCCAAGTATATATATTCCTTATGCAACACTAAGATGAGCAGAATGAATGCTGGAGTCTGGCACTGTGGTTCTTGTATGAAAGTTGAAGCCAGAGGAGCCTAGATATACAACATAACCTCTGTAGTCACAGTAATATCTACCATCAAAAAACTAAAAGAATTATAAAGCTGGCCATACACTAGGGCGATTATCCCAGCAGGGAGTGGCCCAATAAATAGGACGATTTCCCGCAAGGGATATGTCCCGTTATCAGCACCATACATCTCCTCTGCTGGGACCGATAATCCTAGAAGAAGAGATTGGGCCAGGGCTCTCGGTGCTGCTGCATATCTATGACCAAAGCTGGTCTGACAGCTTTGAAGTATATCTTTAAAGCTGTCAGAGCAGCATTGCACATAGATATGCAGCAGCAATTTTCAGGAATAGTGAGCCTGTCAGCTTGCTAACTGGCTCCCTTAAAATATTGGGAGTTTGCTCCCGATATAAATCAAATATGTCAAAAAGACCAAAAAAACGTACCAGAGCGTTTCTGGTGCGTTTATTTGGTGTTTGAAAAATTGATCGTGGCCATTAACTACAGCAATTATTTGCCCGATCACCAGATAATTGGGTGATCGGGCCAATAATCGATTTAGTTGTATGGTCAGCTTAAGACCAGTAGATGGATTTTTCCTTGTAAAAATATGCTCTCTGAATTGACTAGACTGTTCTTTAATAAAGGATATCTTGTAAAATGGGAAAAAAGTCCTGGGATTGCAAGGGTGGTAATCTTCTCTATCGTGTAATGATAAAGGAGCAAACAATACAAAACTCAATGAAGATTCAGAACCAAAACGAAAACACAGGGGTAGAAGCTCATCTCTACTTTTTATTGTTCTTATGTTCACACCTATCACTATGTTAAGAACTGTAAAATCTTGTTCTCTGGGGTTAAATTTAAAAAGCGATCAGGACTGATGTTTTTTGGTATTTATTTGTTTTTATTTTTTCATCTTTAACCTTTTGTTTGGACAATCAGTTATTAAACTTTATTTCAATATATCCATCTAGGTGTTTTGTGACTTAGGACCTGATCCAGATGTGAGAGTACGTTTGTTTGACGTTTCTCTGTGTGATTTTCTACTGTGCATGCTCAGAACTGAAAAGCATGCATTCTTGTCTGATTCAGATCAGAGTGCAATTCAAGCTAAAATAGCTTGCAGGGTGCATCATGGGAGAGAAGTTGAAGGGACTTTGTCAATGTACAATAAAGAAGTGCACAAGCAAGTACACCAGATCGAGATCAGCATACAGAAGTAAAAAAAAAACAGTTTTTTTTGCACCAGCAGGTCATGTCTAAGTCAAGGGAGCTCATCTTACATGACCTGTTACAGACACTTAGGATATTACACTATTCGAAGTGTTATAAATCACTGCCGCTATATTGTATAGCTGCTAGGTGTCCGTACTCTACATTCTTTAGTTGCTTGCAACAAATGCAATGTTGTGTGCATTTTTGAATTGCACACAATCCATCCATGAATCGTGCCAATTTGCTTGTGCCTCTGAATCGGGCCCTTATTATCTAAATCATAAAATATATATGCTCAGTTATAAACTTATATATATGTATAAACTTACCATCTTTAGGCCTAGAGTAGAATTTTCCAAAGGCCATATCCTTCAGAGTGCTTGGGTATAAGAACTTAAGAGGATTCTCTGGTATATTTTCAGCTGCCATTACTTTATAGTTGCGGATAATGTCAGGAAAACTAACTGCTGAAAGCTCTTTTTTTGTATATGGCTCCACAGAATGGAAAACAGACTCTAAAAACAAAATGTGTATTTAATATTAAAATTACTGAATATTCTTTACATAAAATTTAAAAGAATTATTCCACCAATGAAACCTCTATTAAGACAAAATTATAAACATTATAGTCAATTACATATTGTAATACAATTTGAATGTAGTTATAATTGCCAACTTGGGGACAGAAAAAAGTGACAGTGGGGCACACAGCATAGAGGCAGCGGGGAACAAACAGAATTGGCGGCCTTTGCAAAGAATGCTTGTTAAATTTAACATTTTGTGTGTGACTGTAATGCTGGTGGTACACTACAGGCTCAGCATCCCCATGGCTGGGTATGCCAGTGATTGCATTTTGCCACCAGTATGACAGGTGCACACAAAATGGTTAATATTACAAATAAATCAGATTTGCTACTGCATTTTTGTTAAAATTGCCTATCTGTAATGTCAGCAACATACTACAAGCACCAGATTTTGGTGCTTGTTGTGCATCACTAGCACTACAAGTACTACTGCTTGTTTGTTAAATTTACCATTTTGTAGTGCATCACCAGTATTATAGTTAAGCTACTGCTATTTTTTTTTTTTTTTTACAAAAAAAGCAGTAGCATCGGAGGATTGATTATTAAATTAACCATTTTGTCTATAGCTGTCATGTTGTTGGCACACTACAAGTTCCTGTGCTGGCATGCGCTGCCAGTAATCTTAATGCTGGTGCTTGTAGTGTTTTGGCAGAGAATTTCATTTCTTCTTCGTTACCTCTTTGCCCTGCTGTCCTATATCTCGCCCCTAGCCGTAAATTAAAACTCCAACCCTTGGGTGATACCATCCTGCTATAGTTCCAGCAGACCAGGTTGGTAAAGTTTTAAGCTTGTGTAAGTAAAATTGTGTAATTTGTGTGTGGGGGGCACCACTTGTCCCCCTGATATTCCTACACTGAAACCAGGCTTAGACATAGCAGTGCTGGTTTCCAATACAGGGGAATTGCACAATATTTTTTCTTTATATTTTTTATACGTAACACAGATTGAGAATCTCTAATTTAGACCAATATCTACCAATATCAGTGCCTCCACTCAGGACACTCTAGAACAGATCCCTTGTTAGGGTCACCATGAAGTTTGACTTTACATTAAGGAAAGGTATTACCAACCAAGAGGATGGTATCCCAGTAACTACTCTTTTTTAAAGCTAACATGCTATATCACCGACAAATTAGAAACACTATATATGTACTGATGCTGCATAATGACTTTAAAGAAGTGTTTCCCAAACTCTGCCCCAGTGACCCATAATAATGCTCTCTTCCAAATCCCCTCACAGAATCACAAGGAATATAATAAAGTTTTAGTGAACAGCTTATATCCTCATTATTATAGAGTTTTATTATTATAGTTTTTATTGTTATTATTGTTTATTGTTTATTATTGTTATTTATTGTTATTGTTATTATTATAGTTTTTATTGTTATAGTTTTATTATTATAGAGCCTTATAAGAATCCCCAAATACATGGTCCATGCACCAATATAAATCCAATATAACCAATACACATAATATGTATTATAAAATATATTAAAGATCTATTGATCTAGTCGTATTAGGGTGGCAGATATGGAAGACTTTGAGTTGTAAACTTCAGGACATCTACTTATGATTATTTGCTCTGAAGCATGAAAACTGCAATTGCTGAGATTTCTAAAACACTGTTTGTTTTGTAGAGCAATGGATTTAATTTTACATCAATATTATTGTAATATCAGTTTCTAACAGCATCTACACTCTACAATTAATTTGAATTCTGTAAAAGTATAGTGTAGTTATAAACTAATTCAAAATCCACATTTTCATCTCAAAATTCTCAACTTTCCCTAGCAACAGAAAAGTCTAATGTAGGAAGTTACCAGCTCTTTCTAACTTCCCTGGGCTCAGGAGGTTAGAATGTATTTTATACAGTTGGAACAAGTGTCTCAAAATAATGTTAACACAATTACAAAATATAACTTGACTGGGTACAAACATAATCACTAAGGAATGGATCCAGACCCAGAGCTTATGCTGCGATAAGCCTGCCTTAAATCAATTGTGTGGATCAGCGGCTTGTACGACCACTGATCTGCGCAAGTGTGGAAGCCCCCTCCTATACTGTTCACTTAGCATGCTTCACTCCGCCCAATTTAGCAGGCGGAGGGGAGCACAGCCCATTTGTTAGCAAATGGGCTTGTACGGAAATAAGTCCTGTGCAAGTCTTGCTACGGTAGTGTAATATCTGGAGGACGCATGCCCTCCAGTCAAATCAGACCACTTATGCACTATGCGTGTGTAAGTGACCTAACGTTTGCAGGTTTGGATCCGGCCCCTAATCAATTTAAAATACAATATTGTTTATTTCCAACTGTCCAAAATAGCATCTAATAAAAAAATAAAAAAATCACTCTTATGACAAAAGACATCTACCCCCATTTAAGTTGTCAGTATGGCAAACTGCTGAATTAGGTCAACTAAACTTCATTTTATAACAGCTTATTGTTAGGGTAGGCTGTGAAATTATATTAATATGGAAGTAGGGAAGATCTCCTACTTTGCAGAGAGGTACCAATATGAATGATAAGTCTATCTATAATTTATCTATACCACCCCTCATCTGTCATCAACTATGTTGGCCCACGCAACTGAATGTCTGAATGTCTCTGCCATTTTATTGTGGATGTCCTTACGCTATTTCAAATTTTATCTTTCAAAAATAAAACTAATAATTTATCCACCTGCCAATAAAAGCTACCAACCTGATCTCTCTGTTGAGAACACAAATAATCCCTTCTCATAAAGCTTAATGCCTTGATATTACCCTTGAATTTGAACTGTCCTTTGTTACCAACATACAATTTTTTCTAAATCCTCTTACATCTAAAAATATATCTGGAATATGCCCATACATAAAAACTCTCATTAATGCACTAATATGGTCCCACATTGTTTATTCCAATACTCTCCATATTGGACTCCCACATTATAAAATTACTCCCCTACAGTGTATATTGCATGCAGCAGCTAGACTGATTGTCCTTGAAAAACACTCTTCTAGAGCTGGTACACTTTGTCAGTCTCTACATTGGTTGCCTGTATATTACAAAATCAAATACAAAATCTTTTGCTAACCTACAATGTCGTCAATAATACTGTACCCACATATTTTCACTCATCTCAAGATATATCCCATCTCTCAGATCTTCACAGGACATACAGCTCTCCTCTGCACTAAACAAATGCTCTAATTCCTGGTTAAAGGACAAGACTATCCTTTAATCTCAAACAAAGTTCTACCTTAAAATTCACCACTATAGGCAAGTTTAGCAACTTGAAAAACCTAATGGTTATCATTTGTCTACCCTATTTACAACTACTTTGCTATCCAGTTTTTCTTTCTGTTATATGATTAACACAAACTTGGAATCTTTTATTTTCATACTAAAATTACCCTTAATCCAACTACTAACACTGCTGTGTGACTGGATCATACAGAGCAGTTTTACCATACAAACTGGCTGCTCCTTTGTATGATATATAGCACTTGCTCTTATGTATCAATCTCCAATGCCCCATTGAGACTTAGCTTGTAGGCAGGGCCCCCTTACCAATCCAGTCTTTCTGTTACCACCCAGTATTGTTAAAAATAATTGCTAAAATTGCAAAGCTCTACATAATCTGATAGCGCTATATAAAAACCTGTTAATAGATAAATAAATAAATAAATAAAAAATATTTATAATAAAGTATTATTTTTTTTCTTTTCATTGAATTTGTGCCTTACCATTAAAATTTTGTGCTGTTTCTACCCAGGTAAAGGTGATAGCTCCTTCTTTGCTGCTTTCACTAAATCTCAATAAAAATGTACCAGGTGGCTTGTCTTTCAGCAGAACACGCTCCTTTTCCTTACTTATGAAACCAACAATACACCTATAAATATTCAATAAATAGAAAATATTATAAGCTGTTTATTGCAAAATATGTACAGTTTAGCCTTTCTGCAGGGTCATAACATACCTTAAAAATAAAAGTAGAAAACAAAAATGTATACTGTCAGTCTGATATTTCTTTCTGAATATTTTTCAGTAGAGCGCTATAATTAAACAGCTTAAGATGGTATTTGCATAAAGAGGAACATTATCCAGAGCAAGGTTATAGAGCAAGGTTATAAAATGAAGGTTGCTGGCAGTATAGCAAATAAAAAATTAATTAGCAACCACCTGCACACACATTGTAGGGTACTCTGCCAAGGGTATGCAGTCCCCGGTTAGAAAATGCCAATTTCGAAAATCTCTATTTCGACCACTAAATTGCGAATTTTCGCAATTTCGAAAGTTCGCAATTTCGAATTTTCGCTATTTCGAACATTCCCTATTTCGAATGTAATAGGTTACGAAACATGCACATTTCGATTGTATTTCTATTTCGATTGTTGTATTTTCGATTATTCTCTATTGCTATTATTCTCAATTTCGAACAATTCTATTTCATAAAGCTCCCTATTCAGAATATACTTCCATTTCTACATTTCTATTTTCGAATTTTCTCTATAACTCCCTATTCAGAATATACTTTTATTTCTACATTTCTATTTTCGAATTTTCTCTATAACTCCCTATTCAGAATATACTTTTATTTCTACATTTCTATTTTCGAATTTTCTCTATAACTCCCTATTCAGAATATACTTTTATTTCTACATTTCTATTTTCGAATTTTCTCTATAACTCCCTATTCAGAATATACTTTTATTTCTACATTTCTATTTTCGAATTTTCTCTATAACTCCCTATTCAGAATATACTTTTATTTCTACATTTCTATTTTCGAATTTTCTCTATAACTCCCTATTCAGAATATACTTTTATTTCTACATTTCTATTTTCGAATTTTCTCTATAACTCCCTATTCAGAATATACTTTTATTTCTACATTTCTATTTTCGAATTTTCTCTATAACTCCCTATTCAGAATATACTTTTATTTCTACATTTCTATTTTCGAATTTTCTCTATAACTCCCTATTCAGAATATACTTTTATTTCTACATTTCTATTTTCGAATTTTCTCTATAACTCCCTATTCAGAATATACTTTTATTTCTACATTTCTATTTTCGAATTTTCTCTATAACTCCCTATTCAGAATATACTTTTATTTCTACATTTCTATTTTCGAATTTTCTCTATAACTCCCTATTCAGAATATACTTTTATTTCTACATTTCTATTTTCGAATTTTCTCTATAACTCCCTATTCAGAATATACTTTTATTTCTACATTTCTATTTTCGAATTTTCTCTATAACTCCCTATTCAGAATATACTTTTATTTCTACATTTCTATTTTCGAATTTTCTCTATAACTCCCTATTCAGAATATACTTTTATTTCTACATTTCTATTTTCGAATTTTCTCTATAACTCCCTATTCAGAATATACTTTTATTTCTACATTTCTATTTTCGAATTTTCTCTATAACTCCCTATTCAGAATATACTTTTATTTCTACATTTCTATTTTCGAATTTTCTCTATAACTCCCTATTCAGAATATACTTTTATTTCTACATTTCTATTTTCGAATTTTCTCTATAACTCCCTATTCAGAATATACTTTTATTTCTACATTTCTATTTTCGAATTTTCTCTATAACTCCCTATTCAGAATATACTTTTATTTCTACATTTCTATTTTCGAATTTTCTCTATAACTCCCTATTCAGAATATACTTTTATTTCTACATTTCTATTTTCGAATTTTCTCTATAACTCCCTATTCAGAATATACTTTTATTTCTACATTTCTATTTTCGAATTTTCTCTATAACTCCCTATTCAGAATATACTTTTATTTCTACATTTCTATTTTCGAATTTTCTCTATAACTCCCTATTCAGAATATACTTTTATTTCTACATTTCTATTTTCGAATTTTCTCTATAACTCCCTATTCAGAATATACTTTTATTTCTACATTTCTATTTTCGAATTTTCTCTATAACTCCCTATTCAGAATATACTTTTATTTCTACATTTCTATTTTCGAATTTTCTCTATAACTCCCTATTCAGAATATACTTTTATTTCTACATTTCTATTTTCGAATTTTCTCTATAACTCCCTATTCAGAATATACTTTTATTTCTACATTTCTATTTTCGAATTTTCTCTATAACTCCCTATTCAGAATATACTTTTATTTCTACATTTCTATTTTCGAATTTTCTCTATAACTCCCTATTCAGAATATACTTTTATTTCTACATTTCTATTTTCGAATTTTCTCTATAACTCCCTATTCAGAATATACTTTTATTTCTACATTTCTATTTTCGAATTTTCTCTATAACTCCCTATTCAGAATATACTTTTATTTCTACATTTCTATTTTCGAATTTTCTCTATAACTCCCTATTCAGAATATACTTTTATTTCTACATTTCTATTTTCGAATTTTCTCTATAACTCCCTATTCAGAATATACTTTTATTTCTACATTTCTATTTTCGAATTTTCTCTATAACTCCCTATTCAGAATATACTTTTATTTCTACATTTCTATTTTCGAATTTTCTCTATAACTCCCTATTCAGAATATACTTTTATTTCTACATTTCTATTTTCGAATTTTCTCTATAACTCCCTATTCAGAATATACTTTTATTTCTACATTTCTATTTTCGAATTTTCTCTATAACTCCCTATTCAGAATATACTTTTATTTCTACATTTCTATTTTCGAATTTTCTCTATAACTCCCTATTCAGAATATACTTTTATTTCTACATTTCTATTTTCGAATTTTCTCTATAACTCCCTATTCAGAATATACTTTTATTTCTACATTTCTATTTTCGAATTTTCTCTATAACTCCCTATTCAGAATATACTTTTATTTCTACATTTCTATTTTCGAATTTTCTCTATAACTCCCTATTCAGAATATACTTTTATTTCTACATTTCTATTTTCGAATTTTCTCTATAACTCCCTATTCAGAATATACTTTTATTTCTACATTTCTATTTTCGAATTTTCTCTATAACTCCCTATTCAGAATATACTTTTATTTCTACATTTCTATTTTCGAATTTTCTCTATAACTCCCTATTCAGAATATACTTTTATTTCTACATTTCTATTTTCGAATTTTCTCTATAACTCCCTATTCAGAATATACTTTTATTTCTACATTTCTATTTTCGAATTTTCTCTATAACTCCCTATTCAGAATATACTTTTATTTCTACATTTCTATTTTCGAATTTTCTCTATAACTCCCTATTCAGAATATACTTTTATTTCTACATTTCTATTTTCGAATTTTCTCTATAACTCCCTATTCAGAATATACTTTTATTTCTACATTTCTATTTTCGAATTTTCTCTATAACTCCCTATTCAGAATATACTTTTATTTCTACATTTCTATTTTCGAATTTTCTCTATAACTCCCTATTCAGAATATACTTTTATTTCTACATTTCTATTTTCGAATTTTCTCTATAACTCCCTATTCAGAATATACTTTTATTTCTACATTTCTATTTTCGAATTTTCTCTATAACTCCCTATTCAGAATATACTTTTATTTCTACATTTCTATTTTCGAATTTTCTCTATAACTCCCTATTCAGAATATACTTTTATTTCTACATTTCTATTTTCGAATTTTCTCTATAACTCCCTATTCAGAATATACTTTTATTTCTACATTTCTATTTTCGAATTTTCTCTATAACTCCCTATTCAGAATATACTTTTATTTCTACATTTCTATTTTCGAATTTTCTCTATAACTCCCTATTCAGAATATACTTTTATTTCTACATTTCTATTTTCGAATTTTCTCTATAACTCCCTATTCAGAATATACTTTTATTTCTACATTTCTATTTTCGAATTTTCTCTATAACTCCCTATTCAGAATATACTTTTATTTCTACATTTCTATTTTCGAATTTTCTCTATAACTCCCTATTCAGAATATACTTTTATTTCTACATTTCTATTTTCGAATTTTCTCTATAACTCCCTATTCAGAATATACTTTTATTTCTACATTTCTATTTTCGAATTTTCTCTATAACTCCCTATTCAGAATATACTTTTATTTCTACATTTCTATTTTCGAATTTTCTCTATAACTCCCTATTCAGAATATACTTTTATTTCTACATTTCTATTTTCGAATTTTCTCTATAACTCCCTATTCAGAATATACTTTTATTTCTACATTTCTATTTTCGAATTTTCTCTATAACTCCCTATTCAGAATATACTTTTATTTCTACATTTCTATTTTCGAATTTTCTCTATAACTCCCTATTCAGAATATACTTTTATTTCTACATTTCTATTTTCGAATTTTCTCTATAACTCCCTATTCAGAATATACTTTTATTTCTACATTTCTATTTTCGAATTTTCTCTATAACTCCCTATTCAGAATATACTTTTATTTCTACATTTCTATTTTCGAATTTTCTCTATAACTCCCTATTCAGAATATACTTTTATTTCTACATTTCTATTTTCGAATTTTCTCTATAACTCCCTATTCAGAATATACTTTTATTTCTACATTTCTATTTTCGAATTTTCTCTATAACTCCCTATTCAGAATATACTTTTATTTCTACATTTCTATTTTCGAATTTTCTCTATAACTCCCTATTCAGAATATACTTTTATTTCTACATTTCTATTTTCGAATTTTCTCTATAACTCCCTATTCAGAATATACTTTTATTTCTACATTTCTATTTTCGAATTTTCTCTATAACTCCCTATTCAGAATATACTTTTATTTCTACATTTCTATTTTCGAATTTTCTCTATAACTCCCTATTCAGAATATACTTTTATTTCTACATTTCTATTTTCGAATTTTCTCTATAACTCCCTATTCAGAATATACTTTTATTTCTACATTTCTATTTTCGAATTTTCTCTATAACTCCCTATTCAGAATATACTTTTATTTCTACATTTCTATTTTCGAATTTTCTCTATAACTCCCTATTCAGAATATACTTTTATTTCTACATTTCTATTTTCGAATTTTCTCTATAACTCCCTATTCAGAATATACTTTTATTTCTACATTTCTATTTTCGAATTTTCTCTATAACTCCCTATTCAGAATATACTTTTATTTCTACATTTCTATTTTCGAATTTTCTCTATAACTCCCTATTCAGAATATACTTTTATTTCTACATTTCTATTTTCGAATTTTCTCTATAACTCCCTATTCAGAATATACTTTTATTTCTACATTTCTATTTTCGAATTTTCTCTATAACTCCCTATTCAGAATATACTTTTATTTCTACATTTCTATTTTCGAATTTTCTCTATAACTCCCTATTCAGAATATACTTTTATTTCTACATTTCTATTTTCGAATTTTCTCTATAACTCCCTATTCAGAATATACTTTTATTTCTACATTTCTATTTTCGAATTTTCTCTATAACTCCCTATTCAGAATATACTTTTATTTCTACATTTCTATTTTCGAATTTTCTCTATAACTCCCTATTCAGAATATACTTTTATTTCTACATTTCTATTTTCGAATTTTCTCTATAACTCCCTATTCAGAATATACTTTTATTTCTACATTTCTATTTTCGAATTTTCTCTATAACTCCCTATTCAGAATATACTTTTATTTCTACATTTCTATTTTCGAATTTTCTCTATAACTCCCTATTCAGAATATACTTTTATTTCTACATTTCTATTTTCGAATTTTCTCTATAACTCCCTATTCAGAATATACTTTTATTTCTACATTTCTATTTTCGAATTTTCTCTATAACTCCCTATTCAGAATATACTTTTATTTCTACATTTCTATTTTCGAATTTTCTCTATAACTCCCTATTCAGAATATACTTTTATTTCTACATTTCTATTTTCGAATTTTCTCTATAACTCCCTATTCAGAATATACTTTTATTTCTACATTTCTATTTTCGAATTTTCTCTATAACTCCCTATTCAGAATATACTTTTATTTCTACATTTCTATTTTCGAATTTTCTCTATAACTCCCTATTCAGAATATACTTTTATTTCTACATTTCTATTTTCGAATTTTCTCTATAACTCCCTATTCAGAATATACTTTTATTTCTACATTTCTATTTTCGAATTTTCTCTATAACTCCCTATTCAGAATATACTTTTATTTCTACATTTCTATTTTCGAATTTTCTCTATAACTCCCTATTCAGAATATACTTTTATTTCTACATTTCTATTTTCGAATTTTCTCTATAACTCCCTATTCAGAATATACTTTTATTTCTACATTTCTATTTTCGAATTTTCTCTATAACTCCCTATTCAGAATATACTTTTATTTCTACATTTCTATTTTCGAATTTTCTCTATAACTCCCTATTCAGAATATACTTTTATTTCTACATTTCTATTTTCGAATTTTCTCTATAACTCCCTATTCAGAATATACTTTTATTTCTACATTTCTATTTTCGAATTTTCTCTATAACTCCCTATTCAGAATATACTTTTATTTCTACATTTCTATTTTCGAATTTTCTCTATAACTCCCTATTCAGAATATACTTTTATTTCTACATTTCTATTTTCGAATTTTCTCTATAACTCCCTATTCAGAATATACTTTTATTTCTACATTTCTATTTTCGAATTTTCTCTATAACTCCCTATTCAGAATATACTTTTATTTCTACATTTCTATTTTCGAATTTTCTCTATAACTCCCTATTCAGAATATACTTTTATTTCTACATTTCTATTTTCGAATTTTCTCTATAACTCCCTATTCAGAATATACTTTTATTTCTACATTTCTATTTTCGAATTTTCTCTATAACTCCCTATTCAGAATATACTTTTATTTCTACATTTCTATTTTCGAATTTTCTCTATAACTCCCTATTCAGAATATACTTTTATTTCTACATTTCTATTTTCGAATTTTCTCTATAACTCCCTATTCAGAATATACTTTTATTTCTCATTTTTCGAATTTTAGCAATTCGGAGAAAATTCGCATTCGCAAAAGAAAATTCGCAATTCGAATTTTCGAAATTGGGATTTTCTAACCGGGGACCCACACCCTCTGCCAAGTGCTATAATGCCTAATTTCCTTGGAGGTTCTGGACCATAAAATAAAAGCTGGTTCTCATTCTCAAAACAAATTAGCCATATTTTGCATTTGCATTATGAAAAATTGATGGCTTGTAGTTTTGAGAGAATGTTAAAAAATATCAGTTTTACGTGGAACACTACTAATCCTAGCAAGCTTTTACATTAAAGGCCCCATTCACATTGATCACATAACCTTATCCTACAATCTGCCGTGTATAGAAAATACCCCTCCCTGTCCCCATTCATACTAAAATAAACTTAATGCTGATTAGCAAGAAGTGGGACAGTGCAGATCACATTCTTTTTACCTGTTGTTCTAGACCTAGGATGAGCACAGCATCCTGCCTTAAGTCTATGTTACACACATCTCTGAACAACAGCAATTGGTTAGGGGAGAAGTTATTGGTTCTAGGTGTCAACTAAAGTGTCTGGTGATGGAAGCATAAGTCTCTTACAGCGGCAGGAGGGATTCTCCTAAACCCCATGGTGTAAGGACTACACCTGCAAATGAAATCCAAATAGGATATATCTGGTGGTCCCAAATTGAGATAACAAACCAAATCCTGTGTCAGCAAGTGGGAACAATTAGAAGATTAATTCCCGTCATAAAGGTAAAGTAAATGCATATTCTGTTAGTCTCCAATTAGTGAAGTGAATTTATTGTGTACTCTAAGACCCCTAAAGACTAAAATAAAAAATGGAAATATAAGATCATTGTATCAATAAAAAAAAAAAGTTTTACAATCACAGGCCAATTGAGACCTGGAACAACAAAATTAAGTTTATATACATGACAGTGAAAATAACGGGCCGTATGCAGGTCTTAAAGACCACGTATACGCAATCTACGTTGCAACAAGTAACGTAGATGTCGTAACAAAATTACTGCACATGCGCAGTAGCTCATATCGGAAAACTCCTGCCTCATATGCAATGCGGCCGGAGCTCTGCATACGCCCATATGACTTTACACTGTCCCTGTTTCTTCAGAGAAAGGATGGGCACCATGCTGGCTGCTGCCCAGAGTGATTTGTAGAGTTAACTTCTGCCTTCAACAACAGGACGCGTTGTCACTCTGATAAACAGGAAACTCTGTTTTATTCCGATGGCCCATTGACAATCATCAAGATGGTAACGTGTGGTCCTAAGTGACCAGACATATTTACGTCAGTGGCCATCTGCTATATAAGTATATTCCTAACCCTTACACATTGGCTTAGTACAAGATCATCTCCTGTGTGCTTTCCTGTATACCAATGATTTCTACAGAATATTTAGTATACCATATCCATCTGCATTATCCTGAGTACTGAAGTTATCTGAGTTATCTGTGTGTGTCACCATATAGCATTGCTACCAAGGAATCACCTGTTAAATCTGGAGGAGGTAGTCACATGGTTTTCTCAGGATGGCACAATCGATTGTGCAAGGTAAGTACTTTTATGTTAGGAAACCTTGCACTGGATTCTAAGATCTGATTATGCTGTGTTCAGATCTCCAAATGTTATTAATCCACCAACCACCCCAAAAGATTTAAGGACAGGCTCCTCTCTTTTTTAAAAAAAAACATTTTTTTAAAGTAACAGCATAGTTAAATGCATAGTCAAAAAGGAATAGTAATAGATATACTTTAAATTGTGTCTAAAAGTAATAAGGAAATGCCATGCATTAATAATACAACACACAAAATAAAATCGATCAAATAATAAATCATAATCAATTACTTACCCATCATTCCAAAGACACAAGAGATGTTTTTTAATCAACTCTAAAATGCCCTCAATCCAAAGCCAAAATGGAAAACTCTTGTCATTCAAATTTTCCTAAATCAATTAAATAATAAACAATTATAATCAGAAAAAAAACTAAAATAATAACTATAATTGTTAAACAAACATATAAAAAATCATAGGCTTGCACAATCAATCAATACAGACAAAAAGGCATTTGTGCCAGGAACATACTTTATGTATATAAATGTGTGTATTTATTGCTGCTTATGCATCCAGCTATACACCTCTATGGGCATTACCTCAGAAGCAACAAGTGTGAAGGAAGTAGGAAATGTAAAAAAAAATATGATTAATTAAATGATGCCATGCATTACTGACATATCCTTCCCCTTTATTTTATCTGTTGTCATTTTCCTCCATACTATGTAACTCACTACGGTCACATGGACATTGCCAATAATTAACTGACTCCCTCCCCAAAATTACAGTAAGAAGAAAATCACAAAAACACAAAATGGAAGTATTTAATATGAGAGAATACAGATCATGATATTTATGTTTATGGGTTATTCGATTGGTGTAACTTGGACCAGAGTCTAAGATACAAATATGGAATTCTTGAAATTAAGATTTTTTTCATACAGTAGTGTAGACATTCACTCTGGAAAATAGAACTAGACAGGGCTTCCCCTTGTTGCTCTCTTTTATTGCCCTTTATATAGAGCTGTTCTCGGCCAAGTTTAGACTGGGCCAGATATCAGAGGCTTAGTCTTAGGAGATCATTAGTATAAAATTAAGCCTCTTCTCAGATAAAAATTTAAAAAGCTCTTTATATAAAATATAAACAGGATAGAGCGCTTAGGAACAAACAGTTACTGTAAAGAAATATAAATGAAGTGTAGTCCAGCAGCTCCTTAGGAGACTAAGGAGCTGCTGGACTACACTTAGTAATGGTAATGAATCGACCTTAAGGACTTGTTATAGACAGTAGTATTTCTACATAAAGTGCATATTTATACCCGGCATAGTATATATTAATACACATAATTTTGTACTTATCTTCGTCCTAGTGACGGCTTGCTCTGGATTTAAAGTGTGTTGTTTGGCTGTTAGATATTCGTCCAGTGGTTGTAAATCTGGCTGTGATGAGCCTCTGTCCCGCGCTCGTTGGCCCTTAGTGGGGCCAGTCTGTCCCGCAGGAGGAAAGAGATTTCTAGCAAGACCCTAATCTAAAAAGTGCAGCTGCTAAAGTTATCTCTGATAAAAATTTGAGCTTACAGTCTCTATTGTGGGTGAAACTCTTACGCGTTTCTCCGCAGTTAATGCGGTTTCGTCAGAAAGTAAATCCGGAGCACGTCATCCATAGGACGAAGATAAGTACAAAATTAGATGTATTAATATATACTATGCTGGGTATAAATATGCACTTTTTGTAAAAGTACTACCATCAGATATAACAAGTCATTAAGGGTGATTAAAAAAATACGATTAACCCGGTATAAGAATTCATCAATGCCCCCAAGTCTCTATATTGAGTATATCTGTGACAAACAGCTTTACCATCATTGGAAGGATTTAAGACTCTAAGTGCCTCATTTATCAAAGTCGCTTTTGGCTGCGATTATGAATCGACAGCCATTGCAATTTTTATAGGGGCATCTATGGAGGCTATTATTATAACGGAGCCATCTATGGAGGCAATTCTTATTACAGGGGCATCTATGGAGCATATTATAATAACGGAGCCATCTAAGGAGGCTATTATGTAATTTGATGTACGTGGCCATGTTGTATGTACTCTTTGTAAGGAGTAATGTAATATTTTTTTAACCATAAAGTGTGCCATTATTTAAGTGGCAGAATGCACTTAGCCCTTGCCATGCTGCCGCTTATGGTTCTATAAGGCACACCCTGTTAAACATGGGCATGCTGTGCCTTATAGTTCTACATGTGAATGGGATATTTGTATGCTGTGCTTTACATTTATTAAAGAGTCAAAACACATGTAAAAATTGTAAAACTGGTTTACATATGTTTTGATGGCAAAGTGAGTGTCGCTTTTCTGAAAAGCAATACTCACAGGTGGCGCTTTTTTAAACAGCGATTTCTGGCTGAACTTATGGCGATCGTGTAAGATCGCCATTAGTGAATTCAGAGTGGCTTATGTGGATCAATGTAAAAATCGGGACGATGATGTTTGGCCGATGTTTGGCGTGTTGATTTTGCTAAAGGCTTTAGTGAATGCAGCGATGGCATAATCGTTGCAAAGTCCCTACTACCTTGTATGCCCAGGTTCATGTTTGCCTACTTGTGCTCCACAGCTCATGTCTATTGTCTGGTGAGCAAGGGTTCCTGATTATCACTTATATATATAAGTGTAAGGATATCCTAAATGTTAACTTAAATTAAGGGTCAAATACGGTCTAGGGTCAGTATAGTTTTAAATAAACAACTAAGCAGACTGGATGGTTCATGTGGCTCTTTGCTCCTATTTAGTCTATGGGAAAGCATATCCTCCAATATACTTCCTGGCCAATATTCCTCTGATTTAGAGAGCAGTTAACACAAAACCTGATAACTACAGTATGACAAGTAAACCACATGAAAAACATACATTTAAAAGTTTTTACCTTACAGAATCTAGTCCATGGAATAAAATCCTCTGCAGTATTTGCATTGGGACCTGAAAATAGAAAATACATATCAGTTACAATTTACATATCAGCTAAAATCTATTGTTATCTGTAGAGCCTCTGGTCTGGTTTATGCTCATCATATGATACATTTTAAGGATTGTTCCTTTTTTCAAAGGTGTCCACTTTGCTAAAGAGAACAATCTTTGAAACGCGTCGGTGATGAGCATGAACTTACGAATATGAGGACCAGACCCGAAGCTTTACAGATAACAGTTCCCTGAGAGTGACCATCTTACAATATGCCTTTCCTTTGGTAATAGTCTGACAATCCATTCTACCTGCCATTTTCCAGGTCTGTCCACATGTTTTGTACTATTGGATTATATAGCATTAACAATTGTTTTATTTATTTTGGATTTTTAACTTGTTATTTACATATTGCTAATTATTATTTGAATTTTTTACCATCTCATTTTCTTTTTCTATATTTTTTTCTCATGCAAAATCCGGGAGGATGAAATGATCAAAAGGTGTTGTTGCTTCATATACAGTTTATTCAACTCATCTGGATGAGGCTGAAAGAATTAAGGAACCCATTATCATTCCTGAACTATCACTAATATTAAGGATATTTCTAGACTTTTTAACCATTTTAGTTTTCCTATTTTAAGCCATTGTATTTTATCTACTGAGTGCTATTTTGAGCCACACTACATTTATTTTTTCTAATTTACAGCTAAACTTTACTTTGAGTTTTATGATGTTTCCAACAAAGTTGAAAGTATTAAGATCTAATGTGTGATTTCGTTTAACATCTTCCTGCTTTGTAACACTTAATTAAACTTATACAGAAATGTCAGCTGCACAGGTCAGCAATCATACAAAAAGGAAGCAAGCATTTTTTTCCTGTTATGATGAACTCAATTAACATTAAGGCATATAAAGATTTATATGGCTACAAATATATATTAATATATTAATTATGTAATTTACAAAAAATTAAATACCCGCACTAACTCACAAGAAGTGGTTAAAGGGGAAACAGGGTTTTTATTTTTTTGTTTAATTTTCTGGTAGTTTACCCAGGTTGCTACTATGAACCTAAAAAAAATTGCAATTTGATCAGAAAAAGATTGATCCATAAAGGGATCCATTTATGTGCATTCATCCCTTTTAGTAACCACTATAGCAAATATTGCATATTTATATAAAACATTTAAATTTTATTGATAGTTTTGTTAAAAAACTTGTGAAATATCTAAAAATGAAGTGATAGGGAATGACAGGGAGTAAATTGAAAATAATTATAGACACTGGCTCCTCTAGCTGCCGATGTACGTAACTCTGAACGTACGTACCAGCCTTGTATCAATAGCGTAACTACGAACGAAGGGGAGTGACATCCATACTACGACACCCGTAATTACGCTTTGGAGGCGGGGTGAGGCATTAAAATCATACAGTATGGACCTGCTTAGGCAGGTACGTACGTGTAGCATGTACATAGGTCAGTACTTATGCAACGTAAAATTAAGGTAGGGTTTGGCAGACTTAAAACGGCCAAAGTACAAACGAGCGAGGGGAGTGCCTAGGGGAGTGCATAGTAAATACGCTAGCGTCTTGAAACGTAATGGAAACGTAGCTCTGGATCTGGCCCTACATTTCATACAAGTGACTACAAGCACTTTCTGCTGCATTTATAAGTTACTTGATGTAATGCTATATAAGTCTGATGCAAGTGCAGTTATGCGAACCACAAATGGGAGGATGAGACCATCTGGGTGAACCCCGCAGTGGGTGTGAACCTGGTGCTCTGGCAGCGGTACATAGACGACATCCTCTTCGTATGGCAAGGCACAGAAAACAGCATTCAACAGTTCATTTCATCACTAAATAACAACCAGTACAACCTCAAGTTCACCACCACACACAGCAAGGAACCGGTAGAGTTTGTAGACCTTTCCATCCACATAGAAAACAATCAAATACATACGACTACATTTCGCAAGACAGTTGACATGAACAGCTACATCCTAGCCACCAGCAGCCACCACCCTAGCTGGCTAGCTAACATCCCCTCAGGCCTGTTTAGAAGATTGAGGCACAACTGCACCAAAATCACGTATTTCAAAGAACAGAGCAAAACCCTGGCCAAACAGTTTGAAGATAAAGGATACACACCAGCATTAATACAACAGGCCTATACAAAGACACATAACCAGAACAGGGAAACACTGCTAGACTACAGGGAGAATAACAGAGGGGAAGACACTTCAGAAGTGACCAAAACTCATTTTATCACCCAATACAACAATGACAAAAAAAACTATTAGGTCCATTCTCAACAAACACTGGCACATTTTCAAAAAGGACGACACCCTAAGCCCACTATTAGGGGACAAACCAGACATCATCTACAAGAAAGCCCCTAGCTTACAAGAACAACTAGTTAGGAACCACTTAAAGACCCATACAAGTACAACATGGCTGGACATAACCAAAACTAAAGAATTCTTCCACTGTACCAGCTACTCCAATTGCAAAACATGAGTACCACCAGTGGCGGAAGTACCGGAGGCAATGGAAGCGCTCGCCTCCGGGCGATAGCCCGGAGGGGGGCACTTCTTCACTCCATTTACAATAAATGGAGTCCATTGCCTCCTGCTCCCTCCTGCCTGGCCAGCGGTTCCCCGAGTCAGAGTCAGAGTCTGTCTCTGACTCTGACACTGACTTCCGTCAGTAAGGCCCCGCTGCTGCAGAGCTGGCTGCAATGCACAGCCGCCCGCAGCTCTATTCACACATTAGCAGAGCGCGCGCGCGCCGCGGAGCAGCGTTCTAGAAGGCAGCAAGACAGCAAAGGTAAGATTGAGCCGAGGGCAGTTGGGGAACGGGGATTTGGAGGGCCGCAGTGCGCACAGAGGCAGCAGCTGAAGCACATATGGGCAAAAAGACTGGACACCAAGAGGGGGCAAAAAGACTGGACACCAAGAGGGGGCAAAAAGACTGGACACCAAGAGGAGGCAAAAAGACTGGACACCAAGAGGAGGCAAAAAGACTGGACACCAAGAGGAGGCAAAAAGACTGGACACCAAGAGGAGGCAAAAAGACTGGACACCAAGAGGAGGCAAAAAGACTGGACACCAAGAGGAGGCAAAAAGACTGGACACCAAGAGGAGGCAAAAAGACTGGACACCAAGAGGAGGCAAAAAGACTGGACACCAAGAGGAGGCAAAAAGACTGGACACCAAGAGGGGGCAAAAAGACTGGACACCAAGAGGAGGCAAAAAGACTGGACACCAAGAGGAGGCAAAAAGACTGGACACCAAGAGGAGGCAAAAAGACTGGACACCAAGAGGAGGCAAAAAGACTGGACACCAAGAGGAGGCAAAAAGACTGGACACCAAGAGGAGGCAAAAAGACTGGACACCAAGAGGAGGCAAAAAGACTGGACACCAAGAGGAGGCAAAAAGACTGGACACCAAGAGGAGGCAAAAAGACTGGACACCAAGAGGGGGCAAAAAGACTGGACACCAAGAGGAGGCAAAAAGACTGGACACCAAGAGGAGGCAAAAAGACTGGACACCAAGAGGAGGCAAAAAGACTGGACACCAAGAGGAGGCAAAAAGACTGGACACCAAGAGGAGGCAAAAAGACTGGACACCAAGAGGAGGCAAAAAGACTGGACACCAAGAGGAGGCAAAAAGACTGGACACCAAGAGGAGGCAAAAAGACTGGACACCAAGAGGAGGCAAAAAGACTGGACACCAAGAGGGGGCAAAAAGACTGGACACCAAGAGGAGGCAAAAAGACTGGACACCAAGAGGAGGCAAAAAGACTGGACACCAAGAGGAGGCAAAAAGACTGGACACCAAGAGGAGGCAAAAAGACTGGACAC
The DNA here is from genome assembly GCA_011038615.1 of Limnodynastes dumerilii. NCBI lineage: Eukaryota > Metazoa > Chordata > Amphibia > Anura > Limnodynastidae > Limnodynastes > Limnodynastes dumerilii. The sequence continues at coordinate 67,616 of WWET01002450.1, forward strand.
CAAGAGGAGGCAAAAAGACTGGACACCAAGAGGAGGCAAAAAGACTGGACACCAAGAGGAGGCAAAAAGACTGGACACCAAGAGGAGGCAAAAAGACTGGACACCAAGAGGAGGCAAAAAGACTGGACACCAAGAGGGGGCAAAAAGACTGGACACCAAGAGGAGGCAAAAAGACTGGACACCAAGAGGAGGCAAAAAGACTGGACACCAAGAGGAGGCAAAAAGACTGGACACCAAGAGGAGGCAAAAAGACTGGACACCAAGAGGAGGCAAAAAGACTGGACACCAAGAGGAGGCAAAAAGACTGGACACCAAGAGGAGGCAAAAAGACTGGACACCAAGGGGAAATAAGGCTGACTGGACACAAAGAAGAAGGGGAAATAAGGCTGACTGGACACAAAAGAAAGACCATTAAAGCTGAATGGTCACACAGAAAGAAGGGGCAATAAGGCTAACAGGCCACATAAACAAGGAAGGGGCAATAAGTCTGACTGGACACACACAAGGAAGGGACAATAGGACTTATTGAGCACACAAGGAAGGGGCAGAAAGGCTTAAGTAATGTTGCATAATTATTAAAACTTTTATTTACTGTTTTATGACAATTTCATTGATGGTGGGGTGGATGCTGTTTCTTTAATGTATAGCTATGATGATTGGTTTTCTTTCCGATCAGCGTAACATTTATCATTTATTTATTAACAGGTTGTTATTTAGCGCCATCACATTACTTAGTACTTTACAATTTTAACAATCATTATAACAGGACTGGGTTGTAACAGACAGACTGGGTGGGTAGAGTGTAAGCCTGCCACAGGCTTACACTCTATAGGATATTAGGAATTGATACATGATGGAAAGTTCTATTTAATCACACATTTGAATTAAATATGACAGAAACAGCATCTCCCACCCCACCAACAATGACAGTGGCCAAAACAAATATGAAATAAAATTAGCAAAATAAAAAATCTGAAATAAATATGCTGTTTACAATGATCGCAATTAATAGGCGTAATTTTTTGATATGGTTTTGCCTTTTTAATGTTATGTAAATGCTTGTATTTTATTCTAATGTTTATCTAAACTTGGCATTGATTTAGAACTGACAATTTAACTGCAATTAACTGTTTGTGTGTATGTGGGGGTGGGGTTTATTTCTCTCTTGTATTTTATTCTATTGTAAAGCTTGGCTTGTATAAGTGTTATTGTTTAATTATAAATTGTTACTGGTTTGGACAATTTCACTTTTTATTGTCTGTGGGGTGTTGTTGCAAGGGAAGTGTTTTGTGCACTTGCTCTCTTATGGTATGTTATTGCAAAGTTTGCTGTTTTTGATAATTTCATTGTGGATGGGATAGGTTCTGTTGGTCTTGTATTTTTTGTGAATGTTTTTTAGCTAGGGATTGTAAACAGTGCCATTATTGTGTTTATGCTGGTTTTGCTCAGTTCATATCATGTGAGTGGAGTGGGGTTGTGTCATAATATGTCTGACTTTCTTGTATTTAATTGTATTGTATAGCTGGTATTGGTTTCCAATCCTAGCTTTACATTTGAATTAAATACAATAGAGCAACAGCGTCCCTCACCGCACGGTCAGGTAAACGAAGTTAAGTTGGAAAAAGTTATGAAAATATTATACAAGTATTAGAATATATATCCAGCCTGTGGGGAGGGGGAGGCTGTTGCTCTCTTGTAATTTCTGCAACTGTTTAGCTAGTATTGGAATAAGTAAATTCTTTTTTCTTTGAACCTTCTTTGTGCTTTCAGATACTTTATTTTGCATTGTTGCTACACTTTTATATATATATATACATTTTTTTTTTGGGGGGGGGCACCATCATTATCTTGTCTCCGGGCGACTGGCAAGAACTTACGCCACTGAGTACCACCGGACGAAAGGGACCAACACATTCACCTCAAAGGTTACAGGGAAGTCACACAAAATCAGCAACACCATTACTTGCCATACCAAGAGCGTGGTTTACCTGCTAGAGTGTCCCTGTGGCCTCCAATATATTGGAAGGATGATAAGACCCCTGAAAGACCACGTGAGGTAACATATAAGAAATATAAAAAATGGGTACGAATTACATAGCGTATCCAATCACTTCAAACTACAGCACAACAATGATCCCAAAGGGCTCAGATTCATGGGCATTGAAAAAATCCAGAAAGACTGGAGAGGGGGGGGAGACCACCTTAAACAAATTAACAAAGCAGAAATCAAATTGATCTTTCTCCTAAAAACCATGGCACCAAGAGAGTTAAATAAGATTTGGTGATCCAGGGGATATTGTAACATATAACCCAGTCCCCTCCATGTCATTGAGAATATGTATGCCAAAACTGTACACACCGAATCCTAATCTATCTGCACTTCATGTCATTGTTGTTTTATCATCCTTATAGTTTATTTTTATTTTCCTTTATCATTTTATGTTCCTCAATCATGTAATGCTCCATATGAACCATCCATATGTACCACCCATTTGCATCATTCTATTCTACATCTAGTGTTAGCTCCCCACCCCCATAGCTAAGCCCCCACTTCCATCTGCCCCAACTTAGGTCCACCCACCCACCTTATAAATTCCTCTACCCAACACACACCATTACCTACTACCCCTGAGGAAGGCACTTTCAGTGCTGAAACGCATTGGAACTTGCACCTATACACCATTGTACCTCCATTGTGCTATTGTCCACGTTTAAATAATAAGAACTTTTACACATGGGTCCGTAACTCCATCAGCTGCCTCCAACAATCAGCTATTGAGACCACACACTTGACAACATGGGAACCGCTCCCTAGGTTACAACCTAACAAGAGGCGGGAAGTGGCAGCACACAGTGACGTCGGCAGGAATTCCTAAGGGAAAGCCCACAGGGTTTCCCATCCATCGGCAGACAGCACACCCTGCCCCACAGCGCACTGAAGCACCGCAAGCCAGAAGTAGAAGCCCGGGAGAAACAGGCAGCAGGCGACATACAGAGGACAAAGAGTGAGAAAGGGAAGCCGACACAAGCAGGAGGCAAAGAACACCAGAAAGGATAAATTACAAGCGTAGCATATGTGAGTGCAACCTATCTCCTTTTTTTCTATTCATATGACCAAAACAGTCTGCACTATTATTGTCTCCTCTCTCCTCCCTTGCCTGACATACCACTCTGCCGGGTAACAACACATCAAAGACCCAATAGAGAGGTTACTATGCAAGTGGACAGAATGTGAGTGCATACAATACCATCTATCTCCCACTCATCTCTGACAATCTACACCATATTGTACCCTTTCCTCTCTCTCCTTTGTTTATTTCCCACCGATCAAGCTGTACTGGAGTCACTTAACTGTACACCACCTATAGACTTATTATATATTTGTTTGTGGACAAATATAGGGAACATTTATAGATCTGAGCGCTACAACCTTCTCCATATAATTTCCATTTGTCTATTTTGAAGTAAATTTTTGGGACATTTTTTGGCAGCAGCCAGATCCACCATAACCCCCACATAGATTTAAGCACAATAACCATATTTTACATGCACTTGTTGCTGCATCTATAACTTACTTTGTCCACAAAGTTATTTTAGTAGCGATTCAAGTGACTGCAAAAACTTTATAGTATTAACAAATGAATTATGGCGGAGGAGCTCAGTTAGAACGCCAACACACGTTTTGCAAATGAGGCTTTATCAGTTCCAACTGAGCTCCTCCACCATTATTTAATTGCTAATACTATAAAGTGCGTGCAGTCACTTTAATCAATACTAAAATAACTTAAGTAAATAGTTAAATTACAGATGCAGCAACAAGTGCTTGTAGTCACTTGCATCAGACTTAGATATAATTACATCAAGTAACTTATTTTTTAGAAATTTAATATTTTATAACACCATGAGAAATTTGTGATTTATCATCACAGTGATTTAAAATAATAAAAAATATTAAATATAAAAAAACAAAACAAAAACTAAAATAAACAAAAAAACAATAATAAAAAATAATATAAAAAATAGCAAAAAAAAGTCAAAATAACAAAAGGAGGAAATTTCACTCCAAGATAATATCTGAAACAAATAACCACTCTACAACACAAAAGCATCCAATAAAGTTACTTTATTTTATTGATATGATTTGTTTTAACATTAGGACTGCAGGCACTTAAAAAGTTTCATGATATAAAATGGATAGGAGCGTTTCTATAATTATTTTAAATTCACTCCATGTCATTCCCTATCACTTAATTTTTAGATTGTTCGCAAGTTTTTTTTAAACTATCAACTATCAATAAAGTTTAATTATTTTATATAAATGTGCAATTTTTGCTTTAGTTACTAAAGGGGACGAGTGCACATAAATGGATCCCACAGTTCTCTTCTCTTTTTCTGATCAAATTGCAATTATTTGGTTTACGTATTTTCAATTAAATTAAGTCAATTATGATAAGTTTTCACATACCTAACAGCTTTTCCTCTAGCATGCTTAGTTGATCTGCATTAAGCCCTCGTTTAGTTACAGAGGAAAACTGCCAACTTAGCACTTCAGACAACTGTGCCCATCTGGCCGCTGGTGGATTTAGGAAAAAGGACAAATTCTGAAGAAGGAATAACACAGAATTACTGTTCATGCCACAAAAAAATAATGACAAAACTGGAGTTAAACAAAATCAGACAGTTAAAGCATATTTGCAAGAAAAAAGATTGACAGACTTGATGATAACGGCCATACATGATCATGTGAATAAATAAATGAATAAACAAATAAAATGTATAAATTAAAACTTATAAGCATACAAAATTAATACGTATAAGCATACACATACCTTTGTTTCTGAAGTCAACATATTGTACCATAAAATAGAGGCCCAGCCACTAGGAAGCTGACTCACATTAGAAATTACAACAATTGGAAGTGATGCTGTCTGTTGAAAAAATAAAATGAGGAAAAACATTTACAACAAAGTTATATGACTATTCATTTTACTTTTACTTGTATTTTTTTTTTATTTTTCTATAAAACTGTTTTTAACCAGGCTGGGATTCATATTTTATAAAAATGGAGAAATACCGAACTAAATGATTGTTTATAGATAAGACCAGCTTGCAGTAAAATCAAGTAAAGAGTCTATTGACCTGATCCAGACCTCTGTGCTTGTTCCGAATGCACAGAGGTCTGTAAGTCCACCCATGAGAAGGAAGTTGACTCCCATGTCACTCCCCTCTCATGTATAGAGTTTTGGGCACATGCAGATCTGTGGGAAGTGTCTACTCATCCTTTCTGCATGTTTTTCCCTGCCCCCTTGTGAGGATCAGGCATGTGGATGTAACAGAACGTTCTGTCTACAAGGTCTTCTGGCGTATGGAACTCGTTTCTGTACACTAGATCTGTAGCGTAACACCTGGCATGCAAATGTGCCAGGCCAAAAAAACACTCATCTTCTGCAAGCAACTTGTGGAAAATGGGTGTTGGACAGAAGCCTGGATTCGAGTCCCAAGTCATTTATAGCTTATAATGTTTTTCACTGTTGTTTATTTATTATATGTAACATAAACACATTTTAGAATTCATATTACTATCACTTATTTAATTGAGTTTTGTTTAGTGCTTTTGTTATCTGGATGAGAGAATGGAAATTGTCTCAAAAAGTTACACATCTATATAGAGTCTGTGAAAGCAGAATTATAGATGGGTAATTACTCGTAATGGGGTAATTCTGTATTATACTTGTATGTAAAATTTTCACTGAAAAACATGTTTTACATTTGCCTCTGGTGGGTATGTTTGGTTAAATGGAATCTATATGATGAAAAAAATATTTTTATTTTTTTTAAAGACTTACCTCTAAATCCACAACTATTCCTGGCTGGCAGAGCTGGGTTTCAAAACTCAAAGAATGTAGTTCTTCAGTAACAATAAGGGGCCCCTAAACATAGAGAGAAAAAAATCACATAGCATATTAAGATGAATTATAGTGCTTGAGATAAGTAGAAAATCTTTACCAAACTAATGGAAAACAAAAAAAATTGTAAACAGCAAGGGAGTTTAATCTATAAAGATAGAAAGTAAGAAAGAGTGATATATCCCAGTAGTTGTTTCTACCTCACATATAAAGTAATCAAAAACTCCTATCTCTCCAATTTCAACTGCATCACTCCTTAACACCCACTTCATTCTTTAAATGATTTTCATCCTCCAGGGTTTTGTGGAGAGCTTCTCTCTGTAAAATATACTGCCACACATTTTCAAATTAGCTTCTATCTAAGTTAGGATCAGATCCAGAATTAAGAGCACGCTCCATACGCACAGAGTTGCTTAATTTGGCACATAAGAGGCTAGTGCACTCCCATAATTTTAAACAATATAAGGTAGAGAAAGCGCTAACCAGATCCCCTATGCAGCTTATGCCCTGTAAATGATCTGTATCTGAAACCACACCATATGATTGATAGACAAACGATACAGAGGCAATAGCGCTAGGTATATACAGCACAAAAGTCAATGACAGACCCTCCAACATGATCCATTCCATGAGGTACAATATACTCTGCATCTGAGCTTCCAACTGTCACTCACCTGGTTTAAATGACTTACAGATATTAAAAAAAAATTATTTGTCTCTTCAACAAATGTGGTTACCATAGTAACTGACAGTTGTAAACTGAGAAGCAGAGTATTTTGTACCTAGTGTTGAAGGGTATACAATGATAGGGCTCACAGTTTGTAGGTAGGTATAGTAAATTGAAGTCTTCAATCTGCAGAGTGGCCAAATTTCAAGGGATGGGATAGAAGTTCATAAGGTTCCAGCGATCTTCACCACAGCGTGTATACCGTGTCTGCTGCTGCTCTCCCATTACCAATTCCTGGTCCTGACTCCAAGCCTTTTTCTATGAGGTTGATAGAATAGGTCACGATCACAGAAATGTGATCCAAATAGTGTAAATCTGTAGATAATTTATTAGAAAAAATAGAGTGAAAATGTACTCACAATAGGTAATGACATTCGCAATGTCAAGGCCTAGATATTACTGTTATTTCTGACTGATTGTTTATGTGTAGTCCATCACGATATTGGATCCTGCTTCAAGGTGCCAGAAGTTGATTCTTAATTCTAATCTTTTTTGACATTTCCATTGTGAATGCCATTACCTATTGTGAATAAATTTGCACTCTCTAATAAATTATCTACAGATTTACATTATTGGGATATTTGTTTCTTCCCCTGCATATGTGATCGCGACCCATCCCTTAAAATTTGGACACTCTGCAGATTGGAGACTTTAACTTACTATACTTACCTACAAACTGTGATCCCTATCATTGACTTTTGTGCTGTATTTACCTAGCGCTATTGCCTCTGTATGTTTTGTCTATCATATAGTGCACTCCCATGTCACTCCCCTCTCACGGAAGGACTTTAGGTGACTTATGTGTCCACAACCCTTCCTTAACTTCTCAGTGCGTATCCCTTATCATACAGAATGCCTGGACATGGAGAAGTTATTACTGTACTGTACTGTCCACAAAACCAATTCTGTACGTTCAGAGTTCAGATGCATAACATTTGCCACTTGCATGCATGGTTTGCTTGCACCACCTGACTTACGCATGCCGCTTGAATAATTTGTCATTATTGACACATTTTCAAAGAGCCACATGTGGTAGTTATTATTGGTTGTATACAGAGCAGATGTTTGTCCAATGTCTGTGCAATGTTGTTGCGTCCACTTTTACACAATGCAAATGTATATGAGACTACCAATAGGAAAGCGTTTCAACCCATCTAGGGCTACAGTAGGTTGAGTTCCCAAGTATACATTTCCTCTTGGTCAATTTACAATATATCTGTAAGAACTTGTATTTTCTTGAATTTCTGAACGTTTGAGACATAAAACTTGAGGTAGAACCTAGCTGTCGGAAGTTCATAAGTGTGAATAGTTAAAATGAGAAAACAGGTTAGTGGATCTTTAGCTCAGTGATACTTTTACATTAACACTGGAAGTCTATATCTTAATCTTTCCTTCACTCACACTTCACATGCTGAGCACATAGACTTTTTAGACATTACCATATTCACACATAATGAACAAATAATTACAAAAAACTTTAGGAAGAAGGTGGATTGTAGTAATTATCTACATTATACCAGTGGACACTACAGACCATGGATATCGAATATACCCAAAAGCCTAATGTGCCGCCTCTGTAGGAACTGTACGAATATCGAGGAATACGAATCACAAGCTGAGATCATGACACAGAATTTCATTAAGAGAGGTTACCCCCTACAGTTGATTGATGAGGCTAGGGAACACGCTAGAAAGCTGGATAGGACCTCACTAATTAGTACTAGTCAACACAACCCTATCACTTCTGATATCTCAGATAAAAGAGAAGATCCCAGTGAAGATATTTTATTTATCACTAAATACAATACAAAGTCACAGTAAATAAAAAAGATTATTCAATCTAATTATAATATACTTAAATATGACAATATTCTCAAATTTTTTTTACCAGATCAACCAAGAATTATTTTTAAAAAGAACAAATCCCTAAAGGATTTACTCGCCCCTAGCAACCTTCCATCCACCAGTTCTCTAGGAACCATTAAGAATACATGGCTACCATCCAGGCCTAATGGTTGTTATAAATGTAACAAGGCCATCTGTTTAACGTGTGGTTACATTACAAATAAATGCATCAACATAGTGTCTAAAACAAATGGAAATGTATTCCACATTAATCAATTTATTAACTGCGAGTCCTCCTTTGTTGTGTATGTCCTTCAGTGTGCGTGTGGCCTACAATATGTGGGAAGAACCACATGCACACTGAAGGAGAGATATAGGGAGCACAGACAGAACATCTTGAAAAAATATATGAAACATTTTTCTGACTCAATAAGCTGCTCTCTGGATAATATACAGCTATTTGGAGTGGAGAAAATAGAGAACACCCAACGAGGGGGAGATCGTTTCAAAAGACTATGTCTTAAAGAAACTGAATGGATCTTCAGACAAAAAAACCCTAACTCCTGATGGCCTGAATGAGGCTCTTGAGTTTGCTGAATAAGCCTGTTCGTGCTCTCTGTGTCCTACTACACTAGGGATGTCCAACTTTACTAGGGATCTATACAATTCTAGTAACAATTGTGTATCGTAAATGTTTTCTCTATCTTGGTTTATTAATGGTTACAGATTACCCATAAATTGGCTGTTTAATGGTTCTGCACTACATATGTTCCCTATAATTTAATCTATGATTGGCTATGTACTTCCTACAAAATAGTTGTACAATATTATAAGACTAAATATTGGTTTGTTATCCTGTATTGCTACATCTAAACAGGAGTATGTTGTCATCTTTCCCCTCTCCTTCCTCTCCCAAATTTACCTTCTTCAGTGTGATATCTATCATTCTCATTAATTGTCAGCTACATTCAAACATGTAAATTTGAGTTGTATTTCTAAGAATATAAGTGGAGCTGTGTGCCCATACCATATTCGCCTTATTCACATTTGGGTTGTGATATGAGCCTATACTCCCTTACCACTTTATTGATTTATCTTTTTAAAAAATTGGTCTTTCGTCTTTTGTTCTGATATATAGGTCTATTACTTACCAAATACTTTTTTGATGTCTCTCAAGAAATTGCTTTCTTTATATACTATACCAACTATATCTTATATTAATAATACCTATATCATCTTTCAAAACTGTGACCTCTATGTGACTATAGATATAAATAATGAATCACAATATGCTCATATATCGTGGTCAGAAAACGAATGTGATACAAAACAATATCCTCGAACTACCTCTATCTCTTTTCTTCTTATAAATCATATTGGGTATATACCTATCCAGGTCTTTCCGGTTGGTATTACTATATTATTAAATAAATTGATACATTCAAATTGATCTGACCATTACAAAATACATCCTATGGGATAGATATAAGTATTTATAGAATCAATATTTTAGGCATATGATCAAAATAAGTTTATTTTAAATATGTTTATTATTTTTTTGTTCCAATGTTATTATATATTCTGTGCTGAAGCAATGTTTTTTGATTCACTTTGAAGTACACATCTCTATGTCCTGGACATGATAGGGTTAATTATTAACCGAGCCCTGCTACCTCCAGGCTTATAAGCACCACCTCTAAGAGCTCCTTACTACTGTTTGATAAAGTTGCCATTCCGACAACGAAACGCGTCGCAGAGCTCCTCCCCACTTACTATATTCAGACCCAGCTGATTAGAAACTCTGCAAAAACTCTCCCAGACTGCTGTGCATATCATCTTGTGGATCGGGTAAAGAAGCGCGCACTCAGCGGGGACGCCCGCCAGCGGCTTCCCTTCTACATCACAGACGCATCACTGCACCTGTACTATCGTAACCCACATCTAACAGCAAGTATTTGCTTTTGTGTTATCAACACTTGAATTACTGCTTCGTTTATACCCACATCATTTGGCTGTACAGTGTGCCAGGTGCTTTAAGCCTTACCCGTTCGAGTCTTCACGCCTATCTGGAGATTTTTCCTGCGGGCTGGCCACTATTACCATCCATGTCCGTTCATGCAAACTGACCCTTTGCAGAAACCAACAGCTATACTGAAGTATATATTTGACCACACTCTGTCCGGATGAGAGTTAACGTTTGCTAACACACTATTTACTCAATACTCGCTGGTGTCACAACAAGACTGTGTTTTTTAAAGAGGCTATCTAATGCAATATTGTATCCATCAACCAACTTCACTGTTGCAATTTAAAATATCTATCTGATACTCAAGAAAATCTTACAAACAGGACAATACCCATCTACTCCGTTTGAACCGCTTCAGCTACATCCATTATTTAATTGCTATATGGCTTATTTAGATATGTGTTAATCTTGTGATACAATTTGCTACACATGCCTATGTTTTAGTAAGTGTTTATTTTTATTTTTATGTGTACTTGAACTATTAAGTTTGCATTTTTTTATCTACTATTTTGTATCATATGCCTATCCTTTAGATTTGCAGCTCAGAGGATTAGTGATTTAAGCGCAAGGTTATTGCTCAGAGGATTAGTGATTTAAGCGCAAGGTTATTGTAAGTCTATATCTAGGCCTTATTTATTTGAACCTTTTTAAGAAAAACACATTAAAAAGGGCACAATTGCAGTGTAATAAAATCGTAACCATATCATTGTTCATTCAGGTAAATAACGTCAGGATTTCCATGTATATATGAACAGCACGATTCTTCAGTGTTTGAGGTGGGCTCACTCAGATAAGGATCTAATATATTTGGGCTGTATCCAGAGTTAATGTTAGATCCCGTACACTAGCCTCGCATGCAGCAGAGCAGCTGCTCTTCTGTGTGTATAGTGGATCTGCCAACACTACCCTATTTTAATAAATTCTGCATGCAACTCCAAGCATGCAGAATACTGCATTGTACGTAAGCTTAGCCAAGCCCTTACTGTGCAATTTAAATACCTATGACCATCCTCCATGCATATCCAATGCAGGGGCAGCTGCGTTCTGATGCGGGTTAATTGGTACAGCGTACGCAGTACTAATATTCAACAGACTTCCGTATGTAGTGTATGGAAGTCTGCTGGTGTTATTAACTGTGAATCTGGCTCTTTGTTCTCTGCCTGTTATTGCTGTGGACAAGTTGGGGCATAGTAAGTTCAATTGTACCAAGATTACAAATCTGTAGGAGTGCTCACTATGGTACCTGTTACCTCATGTCAACTATTATGCCTGTCAAAATATGTCCTTCTTTGTGCCTTTTTAAACAATAATACAGTCGACACTATGGTGATGACTAATATTGGTGACATTAAGAACATCTAAGTGGGACAAATTTATGAGTTTTTTTTTTAAAAAACTGGGTCCTTTAGAATCCCAAGGGTCACCACAAAAAGGAAGTAGCCGAAGTTATCCTCATGTAGGCACTCTGAGTCTCATTAGAAAAATAATAAATGCAAATATAAGCTTTATAGGTTCAAAATTTAAATAACTGGACACAGTAACTCTTAAACAAGGTGAAAATTAAAAAACACAATTAAATCCAAGTGTATAAATATACTGTAAAAATGTTATAAACAATATATTACGAGTAGTAGACTAATATAATGGGGTAAAATGATCGTAATAAATCCCCTTTATATTAACTGGTAAAGTATTACAATTAGCTTATAACCCCCAATTAGATTTAATAGTTAGCATAGCTAATATGCAAAAATATATGATTCACATTTTAGGGTCCACTGAAATATTTATTTGTAAATATTAATATAAGTTAATTTAATTTCACAATGTCCCAATATATGATGTCTCTATTAATGCAACTACATATGTAGTATAAGGTAATGGAGTTACAAAAAGCCAGCATACAATGTAAATAGCATTCAATCTAAATAGCAATACCAAAATCTTGATGTTCAAAAAATTTCTTTATTATATAAGTATCCAAATAAAGCGAGAAAAAAGGTCAAAGATATAGATAAAGTCCAAAAATAAACAAAAAAGCACCTCAGGGAAAAGAAAGCAAAATTAATAAATAAAATGCAGATGTGAAGAACTGACCAGGGTCAATCCAATAACTATAATGAGCAATGCTGCAAAGTTCATATGTAGAGCAATATATGTGACCAGAAACAAATCCATAGGCAGCCACTAATAAAGGCATGAATGAAAGCATGAAGGAGAAAACAGTTCCTGTAAATCACGTGCAACCATCAAGATTGTGGTATTGCTATTTAGATTGAATGATATTTACATTAAATGCTGGCTTTTGGTAACTCCATTACCTTATTCTACATATATATATATATATATATATATATATATATATATATACATACATTTATAAATGCCACTGATTAGTGTGAATATACAGTGCATCCAGAAAGTATTCACAGCGCTTCACTTTATCCACCTTTTCTTATGTTACAGCCTTATTCCAAAATTCATTCATGTTTTCCCCTTAAAATTATACATACAATACCCCATAATGACAATGTGCAAAAAGATTTTTGGAGATTTTTGCAAATTTATTAAAAATCAACAACTAAGAAATCACATGTACATAAGTATTCACAGCCTTTACCATGAAGCTCAAAATTAAACTCAGAAGCATCCTGTTTCCACTGATCATCCTTGATATGTTCCTACAGCTTAATTGGAGTCCACCTATGGTAAATTCTGTTGATTGGACATGATTTGGTAAGGCACACACCTGTCTATATAAGGTCCTAAACTTGACAGTGCAAGAGCACAAACCAAGCATGAAATCAAAGGAATGGTCTGTAGCCCTCCGAGACAGTATTGTCTCGAGGCACAAATCTGGGGAAGGGTACAGAAAAATATCTGCTGCTTTGAAGGTCCCAATGAGCACAGTGACCTCCATCATCGGTAAATGGAAGAAGTTCGGAACCAGCAAGACTCAGGACCCTAGAGCTGGCCGGCCGTCTAAACTGAGCAATCGGGGGAGAAGGGCCCTAGTCAGGGAGTTGCTCAAGAACCCGATGGTCACTCTGTCAGAGCTACAGCATTCCTCTGTGGAGAAAGGAGAACCTTCCAGAAGAACAACCATCTCTGCAGCAATCCACCAATCAGGCCTGTATGGTAGAGTGGCCAGACAGAAGCCACTCCTTAGTAAAACGCACACGCACAAAATGCACCTGAAGGACTCTCAGACCATGAGAAACAAATTTCTCTGGTCTGATGAGACAAAGATTGAATTCTTTGGCTGAATGCCAGGCGTTAAGTTTGGAGGAAACCAGGCTACTGCTCATCATCAGGCCAATACCATTCCTACAGTGAAGCATGGTGGTGGCAGCATCATGCTGTGGGGATATTTTTCAGCGGCAGGAACTGGGAGAGTAGTCAGGATAGAGGGAAAGATGAATGCAGCAATGTACAGAGACATCCTGGATGAAAACCTGCTCCAGAGCGCTCTTGACCTCAGATTGGGGATATGGGTCATCTCTCAGCAGGACAATGGGCCTGAGCAGGACAACGACCCAAAGCTAACAGCCAAAATATCAAAGGACTGACTTTAGGTCAACTCTGTGAAGGTCCTTGAGTGGCCCAGCCAGAGCCGAGACTTGATTCCAATTGAACATCTCTGGAGAGATCTGAAAATGGCTGTGCACAGACACAAAGAGGTAATTTCCAAATCTTATTCAAAAAGACTTGAGGCTGTAATTGCTGCCAAATGTGCATCAACAAAGTATTGAGCAAAGGTTGTGTACATGTGATTTCTTGGTTTTTTGATTTTTAATATATTTACAAAAATCTCCACAAAATTTTTTTACGTTGTCATTATGGGGTATTGTGTGTAAAATTTTGAGGCAAAAAATTAATTTATTCCATTTTGGAAAAGGCTGTAACATAACAAAATGTGGAAAAAGTGACTTGCTGTGAATACTTTTCAGATGCACTGTATCTATACCATCTATTTTATTGATTATAACACTCTCAGAAGGATATGGTGAATTGGTGCCTATAATAAATCCACTGACGATTTGCTCTAAATGTCGATGTATTGAGGGTTCTTTAGTCGGCTCATGTGGCTTATTGCCAGCTGGACTCTGCATGCTAATTATTCCAGCTCCTGCATCAATTAGTGACTCTTCACCTAATCATCTATATTTTATCAGGAGCTATTGAGTTATTTATTCAGTACCGGTCCTGGATTGTGTATCATATTGCTGCACCATTGTGAATAATAATTAATATTTGAGACTGCCACCTGCATGAATTTTGTTGGTTCCTCACAATATGAAGGCTTATAAAAATATTGACTAAGACTTATAGTGCAATAATCTTATTGGATCCTGCAAATACATATAGCTGAATGTGAAATACTCCCAGCTGTCTTATAATTGCTTCATACCACAGCTTAAGGATTTCTCTTGATTACTGGGATTTTATTTATTTTTTTAACTTCTGCATATGCACAATAAATACTGTTGATAAGGCTTTATAGTGATTTATATAGATACTCAATTGGAGGTCTATGTGAAATATTTTCTGAACCGAGCGTCTGTGCTTTATGAGAATGTTAATATATTGTAATGGTGTATAAATTTGAGTTTGAGTTTGACATACAGTCCAGATTGCTATTTTATCAGTTGCTGGAGGTTTTTGTTTGCTTTCCTCCCTGCTTTGAGCGCTGAAATAACTACTTTTCCTTGCCTCTAAAAGAGACTGGGGAAGATCTCTATTCCAATTATCAACATACTGGAGATCAGATGAGAAGAGACCCTCTTGGATCTGTGTGTAGATATTTGAGAGGGTACACGTCGGTGCACTCTCAGTGATGCAAAGCTCTTCGAACAACTTCAACTGGTGACTCCACCTCGTTAGCAGTCCATCATGCATCAGATAATCTGTTTGATGCTCAAATATTTCCAAAATTTGGTATACAGGAGAGAGAATTGTCATTGAGCCTCTTGGAAGGTGAGCAGAGCCCCTCATCGGTGTAAAGTTTCTGGGGGGTTATCCCGGGAGGGAAGTAACTGTTATGTATAAGTGGGGTGAAGGTAGAATGAGGGGAGGACAGATCTGCTTTGGAGTGGAGAAATTTCCAACAGGAAAATGTGGGCTCTATGTGGGGTGTTGTGTGCCAGGGTAAGATGTGAACGGGGGTCGGTCTCGACCACTCCACTGTTCTAGTGAGCATAGATGCCTAGTAGTAGAACTTAAGGTAAGGGAGTTAAAGGCCACCACTTAGTTTATTACGGTACATGACTTTAGCCCTGCATTTTGGAGGTTTCCCCTGCCAGACGAATGACCTGATCTGGCCCTGCGCTGTCTTAAAAAAGAAGTTTGAAATGTAGATAGGGAGAGTGTTAAAAAAGATATAAGATTTGAGGTAGGACTTTCATCTTTATTATATTATCCTACCAAGCCAAAAGAACTGCTTGGCAGTCCAGGTGGACAGGTCGCGTTCTATTATGGAGAGGAGGGGATATAGTTGGTGGAGAGCAACTGTGAAGGATCAGGGGTAAGATTTATGCCAAGATATTGCATATTACTATGTTCCCATTGAAAGGGGAAGGCATGTACTAATCCTGCTTATAGATTTTAGGGTGGATACCGAATGCGACAGATTTGTCCAAGTTGACCTTAAAATTAGAGATGTGGCCAAAATACTAGAAATGCGATATTAGGGAGGGGTGGGAGGTTACAGGGTTAGTGAGGGTGAGTAGGAGGTCATCCGCGAGAAGTGCTAGTTTGTATACCCTACCTTTGATATAGACCCCCCCATGATGTTGGACGAAGAGCATAGTGTGAGGGCTAAGGCTTGCATGTAGAGAACGAACAGAAGAGGCTGGTGGGAGCCGTTGGTGATCTTGAAGATGTCAGAGATGCCGTCATTAATCCTGCTTCTGGCTGAGGGGGTGGAGTAGAGAGCTTTTATCTTTTTGAGCAAATAGGCACTAGTCCAAGGTGGCCTAAGACTCCAAAAAGGAAGTCCCAATACACCCTGTCAAACGCCTTTTCTGTATCTGACGATAGAAGTAGGGTTTGTAGTTTATGGCATAAATTTTGATGTCTAAACTAAGTAGGGAGTTGGGGCGGTAGTTTGTGCATTGAGTTGGGTCTTTGCCTGGTTTGGGGATGACCGTAATATGAGTGGCTAGGGATTGGGCAAAGAATGGTCTGGACAAGGAAACCTTGTTAAAGGCCGCTAGTAATATGGGAAGAAGCTTGATGCGAAAGAATTTATAAAAAGGGGCGTTGTATCCATTTGGGCCTGGGGTTTTCCAATTAGGGAGTTCTTTCATAACAGCCTCTAATTCTAACACAGTGAAAGGTGATTCAAGCAATACACCATAGACAGTATAAAAGGGGTCCCCCTAGTGGCTGCATGGTCATTAGAAGCGGAACCCCATTAGTGGAAGGAGCAGGACGGTGTGTCACGATGGAGAAGAGACGGAATAAGATCTTCAAACAAGTGATCGACTTCTTCAAGCAAGTGGACCGGATTTGCAAACAACAGGACCAGATCATCTTTCAAGATGTCCTGTTCTGCCTGCCTGCAACAGCTCCCGATCTACTAGCAAATCATACCAAGACAGATGACTGCTGAACGGTGAGTTAATACTGCATTTTACAATTTTTCACAAATACAGCACACATTACACATAGTGGATTATATTTGAGTGGCCATCTGTATTTTATTTACTTGTAAGGGTGACACATTATTTACATTTCATATATGTTTGGGTATGTCATGTTATTTACGGTCCGGAATGTTTGTTTATTTTGTGTAGGTTTTTTTTTTCTAAGATGGGACAGATTGTAACATGGCATTAACCCTTTCCATGCTGTTGTTTATAATACTAAAAGGCACAGCATAGCCTGAAACACATGGCCATGCTGTGCCTTCTAGTACTATCTGCAGCAGCATAATAAGGGTTAATAGCATGCTGCGCTTGTCAATTTTACTAGGATAAACACATGTCAATGATGTTGACATGTGTTTTTCAGCTAAAGTGTGTGTTACTTTCTATGAAAGCTACATACACAAGAGGCAATTTTTTTTCAGTGCTTTCAGGCCGAACTAGAGACAATTTAGTAAAATTGCCTTTAGTGAATCCGGTCTGGGCAATGTTTGACATGGCAGACATCAGGACAATTTTTTGTCTGCAATGTTTGCCGTGTCAATTTTGCTAAAGGCTAAAGTCCCGGGACTTTGCCTTTAGTGAATGCGGAGATGGCATAATTGCAGGCAAAGTTCAGGGACTTTGGTCAATTTTTAGCAAAATCGACTTTAGTAAATGAGGCCCTGTGTGGGAAGTTACAAGTGGCCAAGTAGTTTGAAAATTTAGTGCGTTTAAAGGTGAGTTTGGCCTGAGTAAGAGAAGGGGAAAGATTGTAAAGAGCCTCATAATAATCCTGGGAGGTCTTCGCTATGTCCTTATCCAGGGAGAGTGTCTTACCTGCAGGGGATTTGATAGAAGGGATAAAGGTAGTTGCCCACTGTGCGAAAAGGGCCTTTCAAGCATCCTACTTGGCTTATTAGCCCACTGAAAGTATTTTGCTTTGCAGCGGAGAAGAGCATGTTTGGATTGGAAGAGGGCAAAAATTCCTTTTTTTTATAACTAGAAAATATTTCGAATGTTGCATTTTCGAATGTTCTATATTGCTAATATTCTCAATTCCTAACAATTCTATTTGATAAAGCTCCCTATTCAGAATATGTTTTTATTTCGAAATTTCTATTTTCAAATTCTCTCTATAGCTATTCTTTTCAATTTCGATGTTATCTATTTCTACATTTCCTTATTTCAAATTCTGTTCATATTTCTAATGTTATTAATAATTAAATATATATCTATTTGCAATGTTGTTATAAATAAAGCACCTCCTCTATGTGTCTCTCTCCCCTTCCCTGTCCCCTCAGCACCTCCTCTATGTGTCTCTCTCCCCTTCCCTGTCCCCTCAGCACCTCCTCTATGTGTCTCTCTCCCCTTCCCTGTCCCCTCAGCACCTCCTCTATGTGTCTCTCTCCCCTTCCCTGTCCCCTCAGCACCTCCTCTATGTGTCTCTCTCCCCTTCCCTGTCCCCTCAGCACCTCCTCTATGTGTCTCTCTCCCCTTCCCTGTCCCCTCAGCACCTCCTCTATGTGTCTCTCTCCCCTTCCCTGTCCCCTCAGCACCTCCTCTATGTGTCTCTCTCCCCTTCCCTGTCCCCTCAGCACCTCCTCTATGTGTCTCTCTCCCCTTCCCTGTCCCCTCAGCACCTCCTCTATGTGTCTCTCTCCCCTTCCCTGTCCCCTCAGCACCTCCTCTATGTGTCTCTCTCCCCTTCCCTGTCCCCTCAGCACCTCCTCTATGTGTCTCTCTCCCCTTCCCTGTCCCCTCAGCACCTCCTCTATGTGTCTCTCTCCCCTTCCCTGTCCCCTCAGCACCTCCTCTATGTGTCTCTCTCCCCTTCCCTGTCCCCTCAGCACCTCCTCTATGTGTCTCTCTCCCCTTCCCTGTCCCCTCAGCACCTCCTCTATGTGTCTCTCTCCCCTTCCCTGTCCCCTCAGCACCTCCTCTATGTGTCTCTCTCCCCTTCCCTGTCCCCTCAGCACCTCCTCTATGTGTCTCTCTCCCCTTCCCTGTCCCCTCAGCACCTCCTCTATGTGTCTCTCTCCCCTTCCCTGTCCCCTCAGCACCTCCTCTATGTGTCTCTCTCCCCTTCCCTGTCCCCTCAGCACCTCCTCTATGTGTCTCTCTCCCCTTCCCTGTCCCCTCAGCACCTCCTCTATGTGTCTCTCTCCCCTTCCCTGTCCCCTCAGCACCTCCTCTATGTGTCTCTCTCCCCTTCCCTGTCCCCTCAGCACCTCCTCTATGTGTCTCTCTCCCCTTCCCTGTCCCCTCAGCACCTCCTCTATGTGTCTCTCTCCCCTTCCCTGTCCCCTCAGCACCTCCTCTATGTGTCTCTCTCCCCTTCCCTGTCCCCTCAGCACCTCCTCTATGTGTCTCTCTCCCCTTCCCTGTCCCCTCAGCACCTCCTCTATGTGTCTCTCTCCCCTTCCCTGTCCCCTCAGCACCTCCTCTATGTGTCTCTCTCCCCTTCCCTGTCCCCTCAGCACCTCCTCTATGTGTCTCTCTCCCCTTCCCTGTCCCCTCAGCACCTCCTCTATGTGTCTCTCTCCCCTTCCCTGTCCCCTCAGCACCTCCTCTATGTGTCTCTCTCCCCTTCCCTGTCCCCTCAGCACCTCCTCTATGTGTCTCTCTCCCCTTCCCTGTCCCCTCAGCACCTCCTCTATGTGTCTCTCTCCCCTTCCCTGTCCCCTCAGCACCTCCTCTATGTGTCTCTCTCCCCTTCCCTGTCCCCTCAGCACCTCCTCTATGTGTCTCTCTCCCCTTCCCTGTCCCCTCAGCACCTCCTCTATGTGTCTCTCTCCCCTTCCCTGTCCCCTCAGCACCTCCTCTATGTGTCTCTCTCCCCTTCCCTGTCCCCTCAGCACCTCCTCTATGTGTCTCTCTCCCCTTCCCTGTCCCCTCAGCACCTCCTCTATGTGTCTCTCTCCCCTTCCCTGTCCCCTCAGCACCTCCTCTATGTGTCTCTCTCCCCTTCCCTGTCCCCTCAGCACCTCCTCTATGTGTCTCTCTCCCCTTCCCTGTCCCCTCAGCACCTCCTCTATGTGTCTCTCTCCCCTTCCCTGTCCCCTCAGCACCTCCTCTATGTGTCTCTCTCCCCTTCCCTGTCCCCTCAGCACCTCCTCTATGTGTCTCTCTCCCCTTCCCTGTCCCCTCAGCACCTCCTCTATGTGTCTCTCTCCCCTTCCCTGTCCCCTCAGCACCTCCTCTATGTGTCTCTCTCCCCTTCCCTGTCCCCTCAGCACCTCCTCTATGTGTCTCTCTCCCCTTCCCTGTCCCCTCAGCACCTCCTCTATGTGTCTCTCTCCCCTTCCCTGTCCCCTCAGCACCTCCTCTATGTGTCTCTCTCCCCTTCCCTGTCCCCTCAGCACCTCCTCTATGTGTCTCTCTCCCCTTCCCTGTCCCCTCAGCACCTCCTCTATGTGTCTCTCTCCCCTTCCCTGTCCCCTCAGCACCTCCTCTATGTGTCTCTCTCCCCTTCCCTGTCCCCTCAGCACCTCCTCTATGTGTCTCTCTCCCCTTCCCTGTCCCCTCAGCACCTCCTCTATG
Source organism: Limnodynastes dumerilii (assembly GCA_011038615.1). NCBI lineage: Eukaryota > Metazoa > Chordata > Amphibia > Anura > Limnodynastidae > Limnodynastes > Limnodynastes dumerilii. Next base: position 88,289 of record WWET01002450.1, read on the forward strand.
TGTCTCTCTCCCCTTCCCTGTCCCCTCAGCACCTCCTCTATGTGTCTCTCTCCCCTTCCCTGTCCCCTCAGCACCTCCTCTATGTGTCTCTCTCCCCTTCCCTGTCCCCTCAGCACCTCCTCTATGTGTCTCTCTCCCCTTCCCTGTCCCCTCAGCACCTCCTCTATGTGTCTCTCTCCCCTTCCCTGTCCCCTCAGCACCTCCTCTATGTGTCTCTCTCCCCTTCCCTGTCCCCTCAGCACCTCCTCTATGTGTCTCTCTCCCCTTCCCTGTCCCCTCAGCACCTCCTCTATGTGTCTCTCTCCCCTTCCCTGTCCCCTCAGCACCTCCTCTATGTGTCTCTCTCCCCTTCCCTGTCCCCTCAGCACCTCCTCTATGTGTCTCTCTCCCCTTCCCTGTCCCCTCAGCACCTCCTCTATGTGTCTCTCTCCCCTTCCCTGTCCCCTCAGCACCTCCTCTATGTGTCTCTCTCCCCTTCCCTGTCCCCTCAGCACCTCCTCTATGTGTCTCTCTCCCCTTCCCTGTCCCCTCAGCACCTCCTCTATGTGTCTCTCTCCCCTTCCCTGTCCCCTCAGCACCTCCTCTATGTGTCTCTCTCCCCTTCCCTGTCCCCTCAGCACCTCCTCTATGTGTCTCTCTCCCCTTCCCTGTCCCCTCAGCACCTCCTCTATGTGTCTCTCTCCCCTTCCCTGTCCCCTCAGCACCTCCTCTATGTGTCTCTCTCCCCTTCCCTGTCCCCTCAGCACCTCCTCTATGTGTCTCTCTCCCCTTCCCTGTCCCCTCAGCACCTCCTCTATGTGTCTCTCTCCCCTTCCCTGTCCCCTCAGCACCTCCTCTATGTGTCTCTCTCCCCTTCCCTGTCCCCTCAGCACCTCCTCTATGTGTCTCTCTCCCCTTCCCTGTCCCCTCAGCACCTCCTCTATGTGTCTCTCTCCCCTTCCCTGTCCCCTCAGCACCTCCTCTATGTGTCTCTCTCCCCTTCCCTGTCCCCTCAGCACCTCCTCTATGTGTCTCTCTCCCCTTCCCTGTCCCCTCAGCACCTCCTCTATGTGTCTCTCTCCCCTTCCCTGTCCCCTCAGCACCTCCTCTATGTGTCTCTCTCCCCTTCCCTGTCCCCTCAGCACCTCCTCTATGTGTCTCTCTCCCCTTCCCTGTCCCCTCAGCACCTCCTCTATGTGTCTCTCTCCCCTTCCCTGTCCCCTCAGCACCTCCTCTATGTGTCTCTCTCCCCTTCCCTGTCCCCTCAGCACCTCCTCTATGTGTCTCTCTCCCCTTCCCTGTCCCCTCAGCACCTCCTCTATGTGTCTCTCTCCCCTTCCCTGTCCCCTCAGCACCTCCTCTATGTGTCTCTCTCCCCTTCCCTGTCCCCTCAGCACCTCCTCTATGTGTCTCTCTCCCCTTCCCTGTCCCCTCAGCACCTCCTCTATGTGTCTCTCTCCCCTTCCCTGTCCCCTCAGCACCTCCTCTATGTGTCTCTCTCCCCTTCCCTGTCCCCTCAGCACCTCCTCTATGTGTCTCTCTCCCCTTCCCTGTCCCCTCAGCACCTCCTCTATGTGTCTCTCTCCCCTTCCCTGTCCCCTCAGCACCTCCTCTATGTGTCTCTCTCCCCTTCCCTGTCCCCTCAGCACCTCCTCTATGTGTCTCTCTCCCCTTCCCTGTCCCCTCAGCACCTCCTCTATGTGTCTCTCTCCCCTTCCCTGTCCCCTCAGCACCTCCTCTATGTGTCTCTCTCCCCTTCCCTGTCACCTCAGCACCTCCTCTATGTGTCTCTCTCCCCTTCCCTGTCACCTCAGCACCTCCTCTATGTGTCTCTCTCCCCTTCCCTGTCACCTCAGCACCTCCTCTATGTGTCTCTCTCCCCTTCCCTGTCACCTCAGCACATCCTGAGCCTATATAATTTACAGGAGACATGTGATCCCTCCCCTCCCAGTCTCGACCCTTCCTCAGGTCACCGTAATGTGATCCCCCTGTCCGCCAGCATCGTGCAACACTCTGCAAACCTGCCTCCTACGTCACGGACAACGCCCCCTCCGCGCCCCCAGCCTGGTGACGTCACAGAGCCGGCCTCTATGACGCGAAATCACCAGCCGGCTGTGTAGAGAAAACCGGCTTCTGCCGGCCAGAGGAGTGACAGAGCGGGGCATCCCAGGGGGTAGAGCCGGGGCAGCATGGCAGCCTGATCCGGGACACTACATCCGTCCAGCAGCCGGGGCCATGGCTCACAGCAAGGACACCCTGATGCACCTCTTGGCTGGAGGGTAAGGAGGGTACATGATGTAGCCTGGCACAGGGGGCACAGGTGCCAGCATGGCCTGTCTGCAGCATGGGCTGGTGGTGGTGGCACACACATTGATGGCTATTTCTGCTTGTACAGAGCTATACTTTCTCCATGTCACCCTATGTGGGCATGGTGACAAAGTTGTGCCACCCGGGGACTGTGGGCAGCTCACCCAGAGCGGGTACATTGCTGACCCCTTCTACCCTCACGTTTAACCCCGTGACTGCCGCCTCCTCTGGGCACTATTCTAGGTCGTGTTGGCCTTAGTCCGTATGGCAAGGTCACAGCAGGGAGACGGTCGGGGCACATGGCTGCGATCGGCCATTAATGCTGTGACACCGAGCAGTGTGTGTGCAACGTGCGACCAACTTCTGAGCTGTCACAGCCTCCACAATGAGGGGGGACGTGAGGAGTGTGACAGGGGGACATGAGGGGGATTCGATGAGTGTGACCGGGGAACATGAGGGGGACGCAATGAGTGTGACAGGGGGACATGAGGGGGGACGTGAGGAGTGTGGCAGGGTGAGGGGTGTACAGGATCTACTAACTAGACTGTTATATTATTACTGTGCACTAATGAAGCTTTACATGATTAGAAAATGACATTGGCTGCATGTGTGGATCCCAACTCTAGATGTCTCGGGTTTCCACTAGATCCCACTAGTACATCCCTGAAGACATTACTCAGCAACAGATCCCTCAAAAAAAAAAGATATATATATATATATTGCAGTGGATCCCTCCAGTGTATTCCTGGGGATGTTATTTAGCTGTGGATCCTTCAGTATATTCTACAGGATATTATGCAGTGGATCCCTCCAATCTACCAAGAGGATATTATTTACCTGTGGATCCCTCCAATGTACCTTACAGGATATTACTATGCTGTGGCTACCTCCAATGCACCAGGAGAATATCATTTAGCTGTGGATCTCTCCAGTGTATCCCAGAGGATATTTTTCAGCAGTGGATCAATTTTAATGTATCTCAAAGGATATCAATCAGCGGTGGAGCCTTCCAATGCATCCCAGAGGATATTATTTAGCACTGGATCACTCCCATATACCCAGAGCATACCGTTGAGCAGTAGATCCCTCTATTTCATCATCTTGTAAACCCAAAAACCCAGAGTGGATACTTTAGCAGTAGATCCCTCCCTTGTGACCCATCAGATATTATGCAGCAGTAGATCTCTCTCACATTTTTTTTTAATGTTCAGAGTGGATTGTTCAGCAGTAGATCCCTCCCTTGTGCTCTCATGTCCCTCTGATGATTTAGTGACTATCACATTTCCTGTGATGACACATGGGGGGGGGTTGTTGTAGTAGCCTATAAAGGTGCTATGAAGTGTGCGCAGGCTGCCTGCCACGGGATGGGAGAGGTTACTCTGAAGACACGGCATGTTCCTAATATCCTCCAGCAAAGTTATCTTATCCACACGTGACGGAGGCCTCCGAGTCTACCAAAACTACTACTTATTAAATATTAAATGTCGTGTATACATTTCCACTCTGCCACCTTCTTGCTATATAATGCACCAATTCATCCTACACCGGCTGTGCTGCGCTGATATTATGTATCACACCTCTGTCTCCTTATTACATGTCCCCCCTATATTATATCCCTCCTCCATATTACACCCTGTACTGACCATCCCCCTCCTGTGTCTGCACTGATATTATGTATCACACCTCTGTCTCCTTATTACATGTCCCCCCTATATTATACCCCATATCCCTCCTCCATATTACACCCTGTACTGACCATCCCCCACCTGTGTCTGCACTGATATTATGTATCACACCTCTGTCTCCTTATTACATGTCCCCCTATATTATATCCCTCCTCCATATTACACCCTGTACTGACCATCCCCCCTCCTGTGTCTGCACAGATATTATGTATCACACCTCTGTCTCCTTATTACATGTACCCCTATATCATATCCCATTTCCCTCCTCCATATTACACCCTCTCCTTATTACACGTCCCCCTTATGTCATAGCTCATATCCCTCCTCCATACTATATCCTGTACATAATACTATGTACCCTCCCCCACTGTGTACCCTCCATTCCCCACCATAGTGTCTGCTTATAATGTAAAGCAATGGGCATTGTTGCTCAGTGAGCTTTGTCCAGGCCTCTATGTAGAGGAACCCGATGCTCTGGATCCTTCTATATTGTGCTGTTACACAACCCCTCCAGCCCGGTGCTGAGACAGAGGTTATGTAACCTCTCCCTGCTGTGCACACTACATCCTCTGTTCTGCTGCATGGTCCCAGCAGACGAGCAGGGAATATGCAGCCTGATTAATATCAGCCATACACAATAATGATTAGGAGAGTACTGGGGGGGGTCTGTGTACAGTGTATAATGATGAGGAGAGGACTGGGGGTGTCTGTGTACAGTGTATAATGATGAGGAGAGGACTGGGGGTGTCTGTGTACAGTGTATAATGATGAGGAGAGGACTGGGGGTGTCTGTGTACAGTGTATAATGATGAGGAGAGGACTGGGGGTGTCTGTGTACAGTGTATAATGATGAGGAGAGGACTGGGGGTGTCTGTGTACAGTGTATAATGATGAGGAGAGGACTGGGGGTGTCTGTGTACAGTGTATAATGATGAGGAGAGGACTGGGGGTGTCTGTGTACAGTGTATAATGATGAGGAGAGGGCTGGGGGGGGCTGTGTACAGTATGGGTGATGCTGGGTGCTGGACAGATGGGTGATGCTGGGTGCTGGACAGATAGGTGATGCTGGGTGCAGGACATGATGGGTGATGCTGGGTGCTGGACAGATGGGTGATGCTGGGTGCTGGACAGATAGGTGATGCTGGGTGCAGGACATGATGGGTGATGCTGGGTGCTGGACAGATAGGTGATGCTGGGTGCAGGACATGATGGGTGATGCTGGGTGCTGGACATTATTTGGTTCAAAATATTTTTTTTCTGTTTTCTTCCTCCTAAAAACTAGGTGCGTCTTATGGTCAGGTGCGTCTTATGGTCCGAAAAATACGGTAAGTTGTATTCGAAATACAGACTTTCGAATTAGAATGGTTATAATTTCAGACTTGTATAAATAGAAACACGTAGGTGTATGCATTTTTCAAATTTTAGCATTTCGGCGAAAATTCGCATTCACAATAGAAATTTCGAAATACAAATTTTCGAAATTCGGATTTTCTATGCGCGGTACCACACCCGACCTTTATATATGCAGAAGTAATTGTCTAGTAACAGCTTTGACAAAGTGTGAACATTATGGACTGAGTTTGATTGCAACTGAGAGTAAGACAGCATACTTCTCTACTCTACTCTTTTCAGGATTTTCTAACAGATGACCTGGGACTGGCCATTTATAGGGTAAGAGGACAATCTGTGCTCTGTGTGAACTTCAGCTTCAAGTCCCAGAGTAAACTTGTAGTGAACCTAGAAGCGGGCGACCTGCTGTTTACCCTCAGCCCATTCTAATAAATGGGTAACTACTGAGAAGCCATCGCGGACACCAGGTCATACAGGAGAACTCCACACTTGGATAATATAATATCTGTGAGCAAGTAATACCTCAATTAATAATTGAATATATCTCTTAGCTGTCGTTTATTACTCTGAACAAAGCTTGGTCCGCATTTCTTATTATTTTAATCACTTCATGATACTATTATTTTAATTATATTATGGTGCAATAAAATTGTTACTTTAAGATTGACGTTTATTGCCAACAATCTCCTTTTTTTATTTCCTTCTCTTCATTAGCGCTGTACATTTTATATATTTATTTTTATATATATTGGGCTGCATCCAGATTTAAGATGGAGCTTGAAATTAAGGGCCGGATTAACAACCCCGTAATTTTTAACATACCTGCCTAATTTTACGATTCTATCTACTACGCATGCGTAGTAACTAGTTTACAATATCTACGTTTCTTTTAAAGACTGCATGTACGCAATCTACGTAACAAAATACTACGTAGATAGCGTAAAATATTAAACCCCTAATATTTTGGAGGAATCAACCCTTCCTTCCTGGGAGGTTGGGTATGATGTATTTAAACTGTGTACAGATGCTTGTTATATAATACTAAACACACATAATGTATTTTAGCAATAAATTAATGCTAGTACCAGATGAAAATGTACCATATCCAGCTGCACCCTTTTTATTAGCACATTACCCCTTTAGGTCCTTTGAGAATAATTTAAAAACTCTACTATCCTTCCCTAAGTTGGGGGCTTGTCCAACATTTTTAGACAATCACAAACATAACAAAATCTTCTAAGAGTTATCATGTGACCTTGTTTTGTATCTGAAGTATTATGTTGTTATACATAAAATAATGAAATACTAATTAAAATACAGTATAAAATGAGCATAGACAATGACATTGACACTAACCTCATTAGTTCTGTTTCCTGCGTTCTTCTGTTCTTTTAATTGCTTAAAGGTAATCATATAAAATAAACACATAAGCAAAAAGAATGATCATAAATTATTGAATGACATGATAAATAATATTAAAGAAAAAAAACCGACACAGTTTACAGTGGTTACATAAATAGATGTGAAACCCTAAAATGGGACCAAATAAATAACTTTTGTAAAAAAAACAAAAAAAACTTAAACATTTTTTCTTTAAAAAAATGATTTGATAAAAAGTATCACAAAACATATCTTAATATAACAAATCACTTATAGGCAACAATTCATATAGTGCAATAAACACCCCATTCTCCCCAAAAACCCTTTTTTTCTTAAATTTTCGTGTTTTTGCAGTAATTATTTGTCACACTACTACCTTTACTTAACATCTGATCTTAATAGTTCACACTTATTATTAATCCATCTTGTTTCATCATCTTATATTTTTGCTATAACATTGTGAGAGACTACACTGAAATAAAGTGGTGATGAACTGAGTTTTTTGATGATCCTACTCAATTAACATAAAACGGATACACCTTTCATAAAAAATTATCCCTTTGTGGATTTAAGGCCACTCTAAAGTGAAGGCCACCTTCATATAGAATTTTCTTATATGTTTAGTAGCTGATCCAGAGCTGTATTTACACCATTTTTTTTTAGGACAAAACAGGTACAAGTGTAAACTTGAGCAAAACCAGATTGCAATGTGAGGGGTGCAAATGAACTTTAATTATTTTGCATCCAGGGAAAATAACTTGCTTTTGCACACAGAACTAACATACTCTTTGTGATTAATCTGTATATTAACTTAGTGGCTGATGGAGTAAGACACATAGTCTTGAGCTCCTCTACTTTACCTGGCCATTTATCTGACCACTAGACCTCACAGACCCTCTTCTTAGCACCAGAGTCACTGCTTCACAGAAGCCAAGCTGCTGATACCTTTGCGATGGAGGAGATCTCATCAGAAGCGGTGACCTTCTGGAATGTAGTTGGAGGCACATCAGTTGACTGGACCAGCAATTTTGGGGTGGAGAGGAGTTCTCCTCCCAAGACAAGCCGTGCGGTGACTGACTAAGGGGAACACTCTAGCGAACCCAGTCGCCATTTTAGACTCCTCCATATGGCGTTGCCTCTCTAAAGCACAGTTAAGAGTTTTTGCTACGCCATTCTTCCCTTTTCGGTGTCCTTTGAAGTGAGGTGGAATCATAGCTATACAGAAATACAATTCCTCTGCCATTCAGCAGAGGAATTGTATTTCTGTATAGCTGTGATTCCACCTCACTTCAAAGTAGACAAAAAAGGGAAGAATGGCGTACATCTATTTGCAGCAATTCTATAATGTCAGTGCATTCAATTACTCTTATGAGTTTAATCCAGCATGTGCAATATACCTGGCAACCTCTCTCTGCAAGTTATAGCTTCTTATCTTCTCCTAACATTAACAGTAAAGACATCTTATTAATGAAATAATCTATAACTTCATTGGTTTTGGGCACATATCTGGAATTTAGGAAGATTGCTGTTACTTTTAAACCTATATATTAGACTGGTTGTCATACTCTTGGACACAAATAACATTGGCTGTGCTAACCAGTTGAAGTATATTCTTGCTTTTCCTAACTTGGATAGAGCTCCTGACGACACGTTCAACTAACGACCTGTCTGCTTTTTCTTCCTGCTGCCCTTCTCATTTGCTATACTGAGTGCATCTAGCCCTTGGTCTCTTAATATCTCAGTATATCTCCTTCACATACGTGGCTGACAATAGTCTGTTCCTGGCTTAGTGATCTACATCTTTGACTGTCACACCATCTATTTACCAGCAAATATTCTTTGTCAACTTGGCAAATATGGGAAAATCTAGTGATGCAGTGGCTGCTGCAGCAAAGTTAGAAAGATTTCAGCCTGCCATTCTACTGTTGCATAGCACCAATACCTACAGATCCCTGGAAAGTAGTTCCTCTCAACCACTGGAGGAGTCTCCCACCTTGCAATAGGTGGTACTGGCAATTAAATTGTGCAAAAAAACCCCTAGGAAATAAAATGGGAGAAAGGCTGGTATCTCTATGATCTGTCAGGATATACAGAAGAATGGGAGAGGTGAATCATCATGTCTCAGCCCTAGAGGAGGCTGTTATTCCAATCAAAAAAGATGTTATCGACCTGACTGCTCAACTCCACGCTCACACTTCCAAACTTACTGACCTGCGGCTGGATGTACTAAGAGGCATTTTTTTCAGTGATTATAAATCACCAGATTTACTAAAGCACTTTTTGTGCTGGCAATATATAATCAACAGGGATGTGTTTCCATTTTTGAAGGGTTAATTCACCATATTATAGCTTTAAATTATGGTGAATTATCTTCAAAAACACCATGCCCCTTAGTTAAAAAAAAAAAAAAAATATATCTTAAAATCATAAAAAAATGCATACCGCGGCATACTATTAACCATTAGCATACTGCTGCATATAGTACTAGAAGGCACAGCATGCCCATGTGTTGCAGGGCATGTTGTGCCTTTTAGCACCATAAGCGGCAGCATGCCAAGTGTTGGTATGTCACAGCATACAAAATATCCCTGCATAAACATTTCATACAAGTTGCCACATAAATTAAGAAATAGAATAAACATAGTGTGCCCCATAAGTATAATATAGTGTGCCCCGTAAGTAGAATAAATATATTGTGCCCCATAAGTTCAATAAACATAGCATGCTCCGTAAGCAGAACAAGCATAGTGTACCCCTTAAGTAGAATAAATATAGTGTGCCCCATAAGAAGAATAAATATAGTGTGCCCCGTAAGTTCTTTTAAACTTTTAAACTTGTGTGCCCCGATATTCATGATAAATTATACTTACAGTTCTGAAGTCTTCAGTCTTGCTAGCACTAATCATTCCAGTCCATTGTCTTCTTAAGGCCACATCCCTGGAAACGGTGCTTATTCTGTGTTGTCTCTGGCAATATAGGTCCCCTATTTATACCCTCTGATGGACATTTATGCAGCCTCAAGAAAATGATGGACAAACCATTTCTGCTAGCAAGACTAAAGACTTCATTTTTTTTTATATTTTGTCCACCAAATCTGAATTATTTCTTATGAATATTGGGGCAGTTTAAAAGAACTTATGGGGCATATATTTATTCTAATTAAGTTTCACATTGGGCCAGATCCAGACCCCCGTACACTAGATGTGCATGCGGGGGTTAGTGGGGTGGTCTGTACAGATGCAGATCTAATCTTAACATGGCTATCAAGGCCTCATGGCTATTCCCACATGTATGGTGAAGAAATGACGAAGGGTCGGACCCTTTCTTGTTCCGACAGAAGTACATAACTTAGCTACGTATGTCTGTAGGTACATTATCAGAACATCTGGCATGCGCATGCACAGATGTTCAGAGACAGGAGACTAATGCAAATGATTTGCTTAAGTCCCCTTACATACTTAATTCTGGATCCAGCCCTGTAAAGTAAATACAGTGATTTGTATGTTCTACCCCTTCTAAATCACCAAGCCGATTTTAAAAACAGTGATTTAGAAGAGGCAGCATTGGCGATTCTGTGGTGATTCCCTTTTACAAATCACCTCTATATAAATCTGGGCGCTAGAGGGAAGGTTGAGAAGGAATCATTTACGATTTGTGGACTTTCCTGAGTGCACAGAAATGCAAAATCCGGAGTCTCTTTTGTAAACATATTTTAATAAAAGAATATGGCAAGGAAGGCTTTCCTCTACACTTTGCTGTTGAAAGGGTGCACAGGATAACGCCCCAACCACCATGAATAGGAATACGTACATCTGAAGGTAAACTTGTGGAACATCTATCGCATACATGTGCCGATGTTCCTAGACAGGGGAATTACGCAAATGACTTGCGTAAGTCCCCTGTTGTACCTACCCCTGGATCTGGCCCTTAGTTTTGACCTCACAGAGTGATGATAGTATGGTTTTTATCCACCAAAATTGTGAGTAGGAATGTTGAATAGTGAAGTGCACCATAACTTATCAATTATTGTATGGAATGTATAGGGCCTTAATGATAAAGTTAAGAGGTCCTTATTCCTCAACTACATTAGAAAGCAAAATCAAGATGTGGTGTATTTGTTGGAAACCCACCACCAGGGTGGAAAAATATTGGTTTAAAAAAATCAGTGGGTGGAATGGGCATATTACTCCACCTTTTCCAGCTCAATCCTTTTTGGCTTTCCCTGGTGGGGCAGAGAAAAGACATGGTGGAAGGGTGGGAGGGATACTTTCATAACAATCCTATCACAACAACACCCACATACCTTAGAGGCACATTTATTAAAAAGGTGGCACAAAATAAAAAGGGTAGTAGACAAAGGGGAACCGAAGCAGTATTGTGTGGAGATACAAGCACTATATTTCTCCTCCTATTCCCTATCTGTTCGCATTACTTTGCTTAGGGCCTAATCTGAATGGAAGCAGTGCCTAACTGATAAATCAGAAAATTAAATTAGTTTTTGCTAAACAACACCAATACCTACATTTTGACGCATGTGGCAACTATATTGCTAAATTGGCTAGATATGAGATGGCTACAAAGATCATCCCAACAATTACTGACCAGAACCAATGTGTGAATTATGTGGAAGGTGAGATTTCAAATTTGTAAAAAATCCAGATGGGGTTCCAGGTGAGGTCTATAAGAATCTTCGTTAATTTTTTACTACCAGACTCCAGGACCTATTTAACTTGATTCATAATCATATTAATTGACAAAATCAGGGTAAAATTCTCTCTTTCCCGAATTTTATAGGCAATCTTATTATTAACAACTGATGTAAAGATTCTCACTAAAATTGTAGCAACTAGATTAAATACTGTAATAGCACAACTCATCCACTCAGATCAAACAAGCTTTATGCCTGGTAGGTCTACGACTACCAACCTGGTCCTATCTCTGGATGCTGTTGAATGACCTTACCAGTGGGAAGTCCTCCACAAATTCAATATAGGAGACAACTTTATAATATGGATCTAAATTTTATACTGTGTACATTTACATATATGACCACACTAGTGCTCTGTTCATGTTCGGAAGGGGAACACGGCAGGGTTACCCTCTCTCACCCATGCTATTTGGTTTGCCAATAGAACCACTGGCTTTTTTAATCCGAGGGACTGAGGATATTCAGGGTCACCCACTGGGAGGGTCACTGTATAAAATTGACCTCTATGCAGATGACATGCTACTCTTCTTTTTAGGACAGGTTGTGGTCTCCATGTAAATGGATGGCAGTAATCCCCTGCGCCTTACAGATTGGATAAATCTTGTAAGAGACATTGCTTTATGAAAAATTTGCATACTCAGAAAAGCTCTTCACAAATTTTATAAGTCTTGGGAACCAAGGATTAAATCTATATGCTACATTGGTATTTCTCCCTATATCCCTCAGCTCGGCACCTGATTTTAATTCTACTTAATATGGTGGTTCTGAAATTGACATGTTCTCACTTACTTTGCTTTATGGTACTGTGTAGACAACCTGTTTGCAACCCTGCTGTAACATCATGATTATCATGTTCTCAGTGTTCTTTCTTAGGTGCATTTTTTTTGTTACAACGTTACTATCAAATATAATTCTGTTTTCACAGTTTTAAAAAATCACAGTTCAATATAGTTTTGCTCAGGTCACTTGTTTTGCCCTTTATCTCAATCTATGGATCAGCCCCTACATGTGACCAGAAACATTGATAATAAAGAAATGTTTTTCGTACACATATTTGAACGGATACTAAAGCAAATATTTTGAGGAACAGCATTCAAGACGGTCATTATTACTTAGAATATGCTTCTTTAGTTAGATTCCTTTTAAACTAGAATTTTTGATTATAAAAAGGTCTAAGAATTTAAGAATTAATCAGTAAACAAAGTCATGTGAATTCAGATTCAGAGGAAGTGATGTCTGCTGCATATACTGCAAAAGTTTCTCAGACCAAAAATTGTTACATCATTTACCAGATGTCGGAATTCTGCTGCCAAACATCCATTTGTTGATTCTTCCATGTTCATGACCTTTGTGTTGGTACCTAAAATATTAAATTTACGGAACCTGCCAAAGAGAACAAAAGTTTATTTGCTAAAGTTATTAACACAGAAAAAAGAAACCAATGCTGAAAGAAATGGGGATCTTTCAAGTTTTATGATGATTTGTGTGGAGTCCAAAAATGTGCAAGTTCTGGTGGAAGAAGTTAAGCAGATAAAGATATCCATTTTCATTTATTTTCATAAAAATGCAAATATTCTAAAAAAAAATTTGCTATACGCTATGAAGTTAAAATCTGCTGAAAATGCTTTGCAGTAACTTTTTTTTAATTTTCTGATAAGTTTGTATATTTCAATATTTTCTAAAAGGGTTTTATTTTACAGGTACTGACAATAGGTATTGGCAATATTGACTTTATGGTTTAAGACTCTACTCTTGAAACTATGCCAAAATAAAATATCTTATTTTATTGAAAAGACCACCCTTACAATTCAATGAATATGCAGTTAAGAGCACTTATAGCAGCAGTTCCCAAAACCAGAATAAGAGCATTAGAGGTATTTGTATTTGTGGTGCTTCAACTCTGATAATAAGTCCTGCACCCAACACTGAAAGAGAAACATATTTGGTAAACAAAGGGGTGAATCCTTTGAAGGATCCTGTGAAGTACATGTTGTATGTATCATCAACCTTTTCTCTCTGCGTGTGGCTGTGATGCCCCCCCCCATCCAGCCCCATGCAACTACCAACTATTTTTTTAATATTTCTCTGCATGGCTCTCTCAATTCCTATCCTCAGATATCTTAACCATTATCCTAGGTGATTTTTACATCCCTATAAACAACCTTTCTACTACGTCCTGCTGTGCTAGACACAGTGGCACAACCACTATCTCCCCTAGCTGCTTGAGCAGATCTTGGCTTTTGCTAGCGATTTGGGATTCTGCTCTCGAAGGGCCAGATTCACAACCCTGTCTTTTTTAACATATTTCCCTAATTTACCTAATCTAGCTACTATGCATGCATAGTAAATATTATACGCTATCTACGTAGCATTTCGTTACGTAGATTGCGTACATGCTGCCTTTTAAGACCGCATGTATGCAATCTACATAACAAAACGCTACGTAGATAGCGTAAAATAGCTACTACGCATGTGTAGTAGCTAGATTCAGTAAATTAGGGACGTATGTTAAAAAAAGACGGGGTTGTCAATCTAGTCTGAAGTAACTAGATGACAACAAATCTGGCTGTTGCTAAGCAGCCAGGTTACTGTATAAATAGCAAAGACATACCTTTTACTGCAGGTGATAGAGTGTTTAATAGGTTCCAGTTGGTGCCTAATAACTAGGACTCATACCGACCAGAGCTGGAAGGCCTGTCTGCTTGCCCAGCTCTTATTGGCTGTTCTGTGTTTAAACACCCAGCAAGGAGAACTCTCAATGAGCAGCAGGATCCATCTTTTTTTTGTCCTGCTATTCTATTGCCTTCCAACCACTAACCATTTCTTTTGTGTTTTGAGTTCCCTGCTCACTGCGGGTTTCTTTTTTTGATCCTTGTCCTGCTGTTTGTATTACTGCCTTCCACTGACCCATGGGTATTTCTCTGTACATTGGATACTTCCTACCTCTATTTATTTCCTGTTTAAGTGTGCCCAGTACTTGTTACCTGATATCTGTTTTTATCCTTCTTTGTACTCACTCCTCTGTATGTGGCTTATTCTCCCAGTTCTTGTTCTGTTGTTGGTACCCTGAGTACCATCTATTCGCAACTACCTATCTGAGTATTTCAGGAACCTAGCTAAAATTGCTAAAGAAGAAACAAAGTGGATATACACTTTGGACACCCTTGACCCTTTAGGTCTCAATATAGATTTAGATTTAGGCCCCTTCTTGTTTACTAGTTAGGATCTTTAGTTTGTCCATCTGTATTTTACCAATGTGTCATTGGACAATTTTGTTAATGCTTCTGCTCTCAATACATATATTTGAGGCCATTATTATCTATATATATATTTTTTTTATTTTTATTTATTACTTTAACATCTCTTATAAGCACTGTGAACCTTTCAACCTAACCTGTGTGTAAGGAACTACAAAGTATCCATCTATCATCCATCTTATTTGAACTGTTTACCTTATGTGGAAAGATTCACTTTGTATCCATTGATTGTTAGCTGAGCACAAAGAGGCATGTAATGAAGATTGACAGTTCCCACCTCCCCGGAACCTTTATATGTTTTGCTGCCAGAACAGAGAACCTTGTCACATCAGCACCTAGACTTAGAAGCGCTATTGATATCCCTGACGAAGCCCTACTCCAGGGTGAAACGCGTTGGTTGCTAAACAGTTTATACAGGACTGTAAATCACGGAGAGATCTCTTCCTTGAACTTTATGCAGCGTTTATCTATTTTCTCGGGGCATTAGACTGCAAAAGCAGAGGCGCGACTGTAGTGCACAACGCTACGCCTCACAACACAAAGATCTTCCTGCAGGAGTTCCCTGACGACAGAAGGCAGTGACCTTTGGTAACCAACGCCAGCATCCTTGCCAAAAAGGAGCAAGCACCGGCCTCAGAGTTTGGAGGAGCTGTAAGCGTCTTGACTGCAGGAGTTCAGTGTGTTTTCTTATAGAGAACCCTCTGAGTTCCATTCCAAAAACTGAGCAATGAGTGCTCGCTACAGACTAACCTACGGGCTAGTAATCTACACTGAGCTTGTGACAGCAGTTGACTACAGATCCCCAGCGATCCACGATAATGTCCATTGAATGAGGAACCAGGATCCACCGCAAACAAAAGGGAACCGTGAGTACACAGATGCTTCGAGCTCTCAGTTCACATCACCATTTTAGGATTGGGCCTGAATTTATTTTGAACTTACTAACTGTCTATATATGCGCATACATTCATGTGAATACTGAATTGTCAGTACTACTACTGGATATTCTTTTGGACATTTTTCAGGAACTGTGGTGATTCTGAGGACATTTAGTTATTTAGGAATTGTGTTTATTTTCATTGCTCATTTTCACTGGTTTTATTGTTTTCTTTTTTCTCATGACCTTTATTTGGTGATTTTGACCACAGTTACAGATTCTAGTGGTGTTTTGAACCCCTTGATCACTGTTTCATACCTAGAGTATTTCTTTGTAATAAGGCGTACCTACCAATATACACTTTTAACTTTGATATAATAAACTCAGTTTTTAGTACCTTAGAGAAGCCCAGTACTTAATATTTGTATTTCTAGTTTGCAACAGGGTTTGGGAAATCTTTCCCTTTTACCAAGTACCATTATTGGCTGTATCCAAAAGGTTCATTTGGGCAGCACTTTTCTCATACCTCCCATTTTACTATCTTTCTCAGGAACCTGTAGTCTGTGCTCTGGAGATGATCCTTGTTTGGGTCCCCATGGTCTGCCATGTCTTGTTATGTTCAGTTTTTGTACTGGTGTTTTTTTCTTGTCTTGTAGTGTCCAGTTGATTGTGTGTTATTATGCCCAGTCCTTGTCTGCTTCCATTCCTTTCTCCTGTATTTGTGTTATGTCCAGTCCTGTCAAGGCCTGACTCCCAAACCCTTTTTGCTACTCTGGGTGCAATGATCTACTGGGAGCCTACCACATGACCCTATCCCATCATCAGGAACTCTAGTGAAGACCAAGTGGTGCATGTTTATCCCGGGTAAAGTAACAAATTTATCTTCTGATGCCTCTAAGCTCTTTTATCTAATGTCATCTCTGGGTCTCTGCCAGTGGAGTGATTCATGAAGTGAGTAATTACAGCTATCCATTGTGCACCACAACAGCTTCAATATCTAAAGACTGAAAACTTAAAAAGCTCTCTTGAGAAGCAGGATACTGTTAGCGCACATCTCATTCTCCAAATTACTTTTTAACTTATCACACTTATTGAAATGCTCTGGACAATGCCAAACAATACTACTTCAATTTCTCAATTCTACTCAGGTTTCTAACTCAAAAGTTCTCTCTCATCCATTAAACTCTCTACTGAGCCTTCTTGTGCAAAATCAACCAACTTCCATCAGTGTCCAAGATCTTGCACTGTACTTTAAGGCAAAAAAAAATGAAAAGTCACACTCAAAATATAAATAGTCTGACCACAAACAAATTTCAGATCTATGAGAGCATTGGGGAAATTAAAGGAATATTATAAAAGCACTTTTAATTATATATAACTATTGATATAATAAATTATATGTAAAGTTGGCCACACACTACAGAGATTATCGGCCCGATCTTGCAATTATTGTGTTATTGGCCGAATTATCGTTCAAGTGTATAGTAACAATTTTTCTGACAATCATCCGATAATTGTCCAAGAACATCTTTTGAATGATTATTTGATTATTTGAGATATTTGATTTAAATCAGGCCAAAACAGACGATAAAAGACAAAATTGCACAGTGTATAAGTTCACGATAAATCGTGAAATATTCACCAATAAATTGCTGGTGACATTAGTGCTTTCCTAGGCATGATTAAACTAATCCCACATGACACTTTCCTTTTTCCTTCTGTTCATGTTTCCTGTCCTTTTCTGAAATAGTCAGACAAACTTGACACATGGGATATATGATATGATAGATATGATATGATAGAATGCTTCTCTCTTCTTCTGATGATGGCAAATCCTGCTTTTTTCTCTCCTTCTGCTGCCTCGATATCACCATACACAGAGAGAGCATTTTGCGACCTTTTGTATGCTGATCTATCTCTGTAGAGGGAGCGTCAACAGTGAGTTTATTATGACTACTTCCTGCAGTGAACTTTAGCTCTGCCCCATGCTCAGGACAGTCCGTTATGTATTTTTGGAATAAAAATTGGTGCAAGAAATTAAAATTATCCTCAGGTAAATGCAATTTTTTAGGGAAGATAAAAGTAGATGAGTAATATGAGTTTCTTTTTACATTTTCTTACAATTATTGACTGAATATAATGTAGTTAATGGCGCCAAAATAGTTTGGGACTCTAGCGGAAACATTGTGAAGATTTATTTGGATTTCATGTTATTTTCTATAATAACTCTAGTGTATGGCCAGCTTAACACTTAATGAAAGATCCCTGGTGCTATCCTACACCTTTTAAAATCGTTAAGACCAAAATGAAAAGGAAAGTCAGATGTTATATAAGATGCACTCTTGCAATCAACAAAGACAAATGTTAAAATCAATTGAACATTATAACAACCATATAAATACAAATAAGGGGCGCTGCCGTAACACAATAAGTTTTTCTTAGTATGACATCAATTAAAAAATGTACTTGATAAAGTTCTTTATAAAATCCAATATTTAGGCACTAGGGTCCTAATAGGTCCGCTGCTTCCCTTCTTTTAGGTCGGCTTCTGCTGCCGTCCAAAACTACAAACAAGATAAAAAGAACAAGGGAGCGCCTCGTAGTGCAATTAAAAGAGGATTTATTAATGGACTGTTTCAAAAGTCTAGTTAAAACTCGTACCAAAGGTAAAAAATAAATACGCATTGATCAAGTACAAGCCTGTACATCAACGTTTCATGTATTAACTGGCGTCCCAGGGTTTACAATGTGCAAGTGCAAGGTGCAGGCAGGAAACAATGTTGATACAGGTAACACCGGCGCTGAACTCCTACGCATTTCGTCGCGATGGACTTCGTCAGGGAGAAGCGGACTGGAGGTAAGTCAAGTCTTTTTATAGAGCATTGTTAAAAACCTGTCCAATCACTGGACAGTAAAATGTAAACAGAAACTGAGGCCGAACATACCTCTGTGAATTTACGGGGTTAAAAATAGAAAAGGAGATTTAAATAATCATAGGACCAAAGAGTTAAACTAATATACAAAAGAACAAGGGTTTTATTAAAAAAATACAAAAAGGGAACTTAGTTTTAGTCATTAACTTTCTAGGATGTAATTAATTCAGCCATCGCGGCTGTGTGAATACATATAATTATTTTTCAGACTGTGAGCGGCTGTGTGTTTTTGCAGACAACCAGACCTGGGTCTCTATCTTAATTTCTCGGCATCCTACTTATGTTCCATGCCTGCACCTCTTACAAAGAGTATATTTGTAACAAAAATCACAGAATCAAAAGAACAAAGGCCCTTAAAACATCGTTACAAATACTGCCAATAGGTATACACTAATATAACAACAATTTGCAGCAAATATAATCATCTTAAGTCAATATGGGTTATTACTAATAGTTCTAAAGTATTTTGAATATAATTCAGTCACTGTTTCAACGAGACAAAGGGTTATACGCTACACATTAATTTAAAAAGACATTAATTAAAGAACATGAATTAAAAAATATATATTGAAGATTACAAAGTATGCAAATAATTCTAACAGATAATGATCATTGCAATGATTTTAAACAGACATAAATATATATATAATATGTCTATTCAGATCATATGTTCCCTTTATTAATTGCCTAGTTTATTTCAATTAATTGAGAAGATTTTTTCACTCCTCCATACCAAATCTGTCTGAGAATTGATTATCAGGTATAGCTACACATATTTACACCACAATCAAATTTACCGGGATGAATATAAACTTTTAGCGCGCAACTCTAAAGTGGTGTAATATCATAACCTTCATTTTATCCCTTTGGGCTAAGGGTATCTAGTGTCAAGACCCAAAAAGATTCTCTTTGTGCAAGTTTGCAAAGTCTGTCTCCTCCCCGTTTGTCAACATGCACATGTTCAATAGCTTTAACTCTAATACTCTCAGGGTTGGATCCATGGTGTGTCATGAAGTGTCTGGGGACACTATGATTCATGACTCTATGTGAAATATTCCTTAGATGTTCAAGGATACAAATTTTTAAAGGTCTTTTTGTCATGCCAACATACTGCAACCCACAACTGCACTCTAGGAGGTAGATAACATGAGTGCTTTGACAATTCATAAAGCTTTTAATTTTATAAGTATTTTTGCCTGTTGAATCTGTAAAATCTTTTTTATTTTTGTGGCAATATTTGCATACTTTACAGGTACTACAAGGATAAAAGCCTAAAGGTTTGGGTATTAGATCTGGTTTAACTGCGGGGATGGGTTCCAAGTGACTAGGAGACACATAGGATTTCAGGGTTCTGGCTCTTTTAAAAATTACATCTGGGTTGGGTTTAATAAGGGAATTTAGTACTGGGTCTAGTGAAAGCACTGACCAATGTTTCTGAAGAATCTCTTTAATTTTAGTACCTTGGTTATTATATGTTGTAACAAAAGGACAGAATACACCACTTGTACTGCTACTTGTACTAGCTGATTTTTCTTTATAAGTTAAAAAACAATTCTTATCACTGTCTAGGGCTCTCTTATAGCTGGTTTCAATTAAATCATTGGGGTACTTCGTGCTCTAAACCGAGTTTTGTAGACCTCAGCTTGTTGTTTAAAAGATTCAACCTGTGAACAATTCCTACATAGCCTTAGGAATTGAGAATATGGAATGTTCTTTTTCAATTTAGGCAAGTGACAGCTGTCATATCCCAGGTAACTGTTGGAATCAACTGTTTTTATAAAAGTGGAAGTTTGTATGCCATCATTGGATGCTTCTATCAGGAGGTCAAGAAGCTCTAATTTAGAACCTCCGAACGTGGCTGTAAATTTTAAGCCCATTGAATTCATGTTAAGTTACACCATGTATTGATCAAAGTCTTTTTGATCACCGTCCCACACCATCAAGATATCGTCAATATAACCATAGTATGTCTTGATGGGGGTGCCTTGGCCGATCGGGTAGACACAATTCTGCTCCCAGCTTTCCATATAGATGTTCGCGAAACTGGGAGCAAAAATTGTGCCCATCGCGGTCCCCGTAACTTGTATATAAAAAGTGTCCAAGAATACAAAATAATTGTGTTCTAGGACAAATTTGGCACAATTGATGATGAATTGCCTCTTTAACTCTGATAGCTCAGGATCCCTACTCAGGGTGAGTTCTAGTGCTTTTAATCCCAAACCATGGGGAATTGAGGTATATAATGCCTGTACATCGATAGAGCACAGATTATAAAATGGTCGCCATTCTAGATTATTTAAAAGTTGCAGAACATGTGTTGTATCCTTGAGGTATGACTCTAAGGATTGTACATATTTCTTGATGTGAATTTCAACAAACTCTGAGACTCTAGCTGTGATGCTATTAATCCCAGAAACAATAGGACGGCCCGGGGGGGTCTACAGGGTTTTTGTGAAGTTTGGGCAAATAGTAAAATGTAGCAATACGGGGTGTCTTGTTGAACAGATAATCAAATTCTACCTTGGTAATGCATTCAGTGTGGAGGCCGTCTAGGAGCAAAGCTTCAAGATCTTTCAGACAGTCAGAAGTGGGATAGCTGTCTAGTTTCCTATAGGACACAGTGCCTTGTAGGAGGCGTAATGTCTCTTTTATATATTTATCCCTATCTAGAATTACTACCCCCCCACCCTTGTCCGCTTGTTTTATTACTAGTTCTTTGTTATCTACCAATTTTTTAAAGGCAACACTTTCACTCCTTTTCAAATTCTTATTAAAAGTATTTTTATTTTCAAAATTAAGAGTCTGTAAGTCTTTCTTTACTAATTCAGAAAAAAGCTCAATATACGACCCCCTGGATTCTAAAGGGTAAAACCTTGATTTTAGTTTCAGACCTGAATCCGCCTTTGGCACCTTTATCTATTTTTGCAAAGTGTCTTTTTAGCGTCAGATTTCTGACATATTTATTAAAATCAATTAGTAAATTAAATTTATTTGGTGCGCAGGTTTGGGCAAATGATAATCCCTTCTGTAATAATTGATAGTCTGAATTAGTTAGAGGAATACTTGATAAATTAAAAATTCCTCTTTTTAAATTATTCTCTTCTTCTCTGGCCTTTCTTCTGCCTCTTTTTCCTCTCCTTCTGTACTTAGTGGCCTTTTACTACATGGAACAGTGATGTACAGGCTTGTACTTGATCAATGCATATTTATTTATTTGCATATTTTTTTTCGTACCTTTGGTACGAGTTTTAACTAGACTTTTAAAACAGTCCATTAATTAATCCTCTTTTAATTGCACTACGAGGCGCTCCCTTGTTCTTTTTATATTATAACAACCATGTTTAAAAAAGTTTTGTTATTAAATTATTAGATCACAGTTTCTGGGAAAATTATTGCATATATGCCAGCAAAATATTTAAAGATGAACTCATAAAGTTGAATAGAGACAGACAATTGTGAATTTTAAACTGAAAGGAATTTGGGCACTAATGGCATGCGCAGATATCGAAAATGATAAATCTGTTAAGGAGGTAGAAAAATAATAGATTTTGGAGTGGTGGAAGAGACCCCACAGATGCCTCTTCTAGGCCTCCTCTTGCCCACAATGTCTCTTTCACACTACGATTACATAAATTATTAAAAATGCCATAATGAAGCTATTAATTATGTTAAATAAAGTATGTTTCAGCAGCCTAATACAAAAATTAAATGGTGCTAATCCATCCCCCTGCCAGTATGCATTTCACTTAAAAGCACCAAGCACCAGCACTTTCCCAAGGCATACGTTAAAGATAAGATTCTTTTTCTGAATCTATAAATAAGACTGTGCCCTTAAACATATCCCCACCTTATAAAATTACTCCCCTATAGCTTATATTGCATGCAGCAGCGTCCATAAAAAAAATACCTTACTAATTCGTGTATTCACACATGTTCAAAAAAATTATTTTAAAATATTATTATTAAAACACTCATGCACAGTACACTCTCTTAGCAGAGAGAAAGTAATCAAATAAGTAACTATATGTGTTGCTACTGAATGGTGGATTCCTCTTTATTTTGTGAATAGCATATTCCTCCGTGCGACTTTTAAATTCCTAAAGACTGCAGGTATGTGTTCTACCACTGTGTATATATAAGAGATATAAGTTGGATAGATAGTTGTTGGATATAAGCTGAAAGTATACTTTATAGAAATTAGATAGATACTGTGAGAATTTACATATGCCTGCGATCGAGCATTTAAAATTGGTGCTGTATGAAGGAACCTCATCTTTAAAGAAATATTCTGAAATCTTAGAACCTCTTCAACAGAAAAAAGAGTTATCACTGGTCCTTATTAGTGATGTAGTTGGTGTTCACTTTCTAAATATAGGTATGCCCTAGGAATTGTTTGATTCAGAACAGGGGTTACTTTGGAGTGGTTATGGGTGGTACACCCCATTTTCCTGCCATACACCACCTTAAAGATTTAGTGCAGGTAGTGTTGACATTATACTTCTTTTGTAAACTTTTAATACAGTTTTAAGTTTAAGTTTTAAGAATGCAAGAGACTTAATGACTTCTCTATGAAATGTGCGCAAATTTTGATTTACAGTTATCTTATAGATCTTATAGATATAGACATACATTTTACCCTTTCAAAATGGAAAATAACGAAATGCTAAAACACTTAAGAATATATAGTCAACACTTACCCTTTCATTGTGTTCTTCTCATTGACATCTCTAAAGACATAAATAAATAAAGACATTCAAATAAAAATACTTTCAAGATACCAACAAAAAAATATAACAGTAAAAAAGTGAAATATTTTTATTTTTTTCCAGTCTTGCATGTTATTTTCACATTGTTTTTAAACATTTGTAATAGTTTAATATTTTAGAGCAAATAGTTATTTAAGGGGATAATATATACAACACATCACATTCAATCTTGCAGTGAGATACATTATTAGTATATAGTTATTGTGTAACTACAGTAATATCATCTTCTGAAAATAAAACAATATATATAACAAAAATATATTACCACAAGACTTCACTTAATTCATACATTTCTTTTCCTGATTTTAAAATGCAAGGACTGATTTTGCAAGGCTTTTCCATGCAAAGGTTAAAGAAGCAATTGGGATGAAAGCAAAACAGCTGCACAACTGTCACAAACCATGTGACTTTGGGCCTGATCCAGAGCTACGAAATTGGCCGATTTCGAGCGAGCGTACGACCGTTTTTTGCGTATTTTCGTACGAAAATTCGCACTGCGCATGCCCAGTATGACAGCTTCCAGTCGGCTGGACGACATGAGCGTATAGTGGTCGTATTGTGTGCGAATTGTTCGCTCGAGGGGCGTGCGTTCAGTACGACGGTCGCCTGGGCGCTCGTTTTACTACACGGAGGCGGGGATAGCCATTTAAATTGTACAGTATGGGCGTGCTAAGCCCGTACGCTTTGCGTAATATGTGCGAAAATTCGTACGGCCGACGGTAGTACCTAGTGTAGGGTATAGCCGCCGTAAGCAGGTACTTTACAATGGGAGTGTTAGGGGCGTGTATGTTTATACGCACGGCCGAACGTACGCATTCGCCTGTCGTGCGAAAATTTCGTAGCTCTGGATCAGGCCCTTTATGTATAGCCGCAAGCCACATATTCAGATTAATTTAACACAATTTCTATATTTTGGTTTGCTGGACATTGGTGAATTGATATTATCGTCACTATTTGATATTAATCCTGGAAAAAACGTAATAATGCTGCTATTTAGCAAGGTCTATATTTGTGCACTTTTATTGACAATTTTACTATTATATTAACATAGCACTTTATTCAATTTTGTGAATCCAGGTTGCCGTTTATTTTTTTTTAGCAACATCATTCATTTATTTTTAAATTCAAATACTTTAGTGCTGTTCTACTTATATTTACCTTTTTCTTTCTTAGGAGTTTAGCAAAAACTCTCCAACAGCTGCTGTCTCTTAATTAGCGCCATAGGCACTTTTGGTATTTTGGGTATTGATCAATGCCAAAAGAAATTTCTAACCAGTGATACAATATTAAAATTGTATAGATATAATAGAAATTAAAATTAATCGGGGAGCATGGCCTGGCTGTAATGGTGGACAGATGTGTGTCTTGTAAGCTCTGCTACAGCTGATTGGCAGGATAGCAGGAGGCTATGGACAACTGATCAATGACCACCTTGAACACAAAACCGTAGTGAGTTCTGCTCTGTTTCTGTGTTCAAGGTAATATCTGCTTGCTCTGTGACTCTTTGCACCTCGCTTGTCTGATGCTTCACATAGACTGATTAAGATATATTCAGATTGTTTTGGTGATAGAAATTTGATTCTAGGTAAGATATTGACTTGAACATTTGATGAATAGCAGAAGTTTGTCTTCATAACGTACCTTGTAAAATAACAATATTTTTATTTGTTACTATTGTATGTCAAAAGGTTATTTTGACAATGGGTAATAACATTGAAAAGGAAATTTGTATCTGTTACTATTGTATGTCATAAGGTTATTTTGACATAATGTCATAAGGTTATTTTGATAATGGGAAATAGTAATGGAATGGAAATAACTGATGATTCTCCTGGAGAGGAGTTCAAATTGTTCACTAAATATGTTTGTCTAGCACATGGTACTTTGGACCCAAGATTGTTGCAACAGATGATAAAAGGAATGTCTGAATATATTGATGAAAATAAATTAAGAGAAATAAAACTTTTAAAGAATTTCCTAAAAGCCCAGACCTCCTCACAAAGGACCTGATTCAGACTTAAGAAGGAGTTTGAAAATAAGAGAGGAAAGTTACTCTTGGACAAAACCATGTTGATTTCAGGGAGAGTCAAGTTAATTATATTCCTTGCATGCAGAGATACATCTTTGAATTGCTGACAGCACACAGATACTGACCAGTTTTACTTTTACACTGTTATTTAGTCTTGGGCTTGGAAACGCCAACGTCAACTCAACGCCAACTCCAACTTGATGCAAATTGCGTCATCAACCCCATCCCTATGAAACCCCGAAATGGGTAATTGATTATCAAGGGGCGGTGCTTAATGATACAATTTGCATAAATCGTGCCGTTAAGACATGTATATATGGCTTTCCTCCGGGATCTCCCAGAAGGAAGCTGTTAAAAGTCGTCAACCCTGATTAAAAGTAATTATATGAAGTTTTGATTAAAATTTTTGTTGTTGTTGTTGTTTTCCGATAACATTAAGTTCTCAAATTTTAAATGAAAATAGCTAGTACTAGCCATCAGCTAGAAACCAGGAGCAGGGGCTGAAGTTTTGCAAATCATTTCTTTTGAGTTTTTGCAGACATGACACCCACTGCAGCCCCCCTCCTTTCACTGTGCAGTTTTGTGAGCAGGGAAGAGTGATCGTGTGATAGGATAAGTTAAGACATTTTTTTAACATCATTTTGAGGTTCTGACAAAATAGAGATATTGTTTTGTTGGTACACAGTCCACTCTGAAATATCAGCATATGGCTCAAACATAATTTCCCTGTTTTGAAGGTTGTGTGCATATGGCGGCGTAAGGGCCGGCGGTCATAACTATAGTTACGGCCACAGGCTGTTACGAAAAGGGGGCTTTCACACTAATTACGCATGCCGTAACGGCAGAGATAGGCATGCAGATTAGGGAACGGGGCGGAGGAAGCCCCGTTAAGATCAGCAATGCGGCCGTAAGGCCACAGAGATGATCGTAATTGTTAGGGTAGGAATCTGGACACTTAAGTCTCCAGATTTCTGCCCGCCAGCAGGGAGTGCACGGGGCGTGCACTCCCTGCTACGATGACAGCCGCACAGACCGTAAGGCGTCCGTAGGTCTGGATCAGGCCCTTTGTGTTTAATGTCTGTTAATGCATATGATGAGCATCTAAGAATAGTAAAATACCTTCCTCTCTTATCTAACAAAGACAAGCATTACGTGTTGATTTTAAATTTGAAATGAGAAAACCAAAGTCTAATAAGTGTTTTGTTTTTGCAGAATGCAAGGTGTGAGCATTTTAGTGTTGTATTTCTAGTGAAATTAGAAGTTTTAAGAAAGTTAAGCAGTGATAAATCTAATGACACAATTTTGTTGAAATGTTGTTTTTGTCATTATCTCACAGCCTGTCTTTGAATGTGTGTTTTTAAGACTAGGGGAGCATATTAGCTGTGCGGGCTCACAATGCTGATTGCCTTATTTTAAGTCATCTCTATGTTATAATTGTATTTTATTTAGAATACAGTTTGAGTTTTTTTGTTGTTTAAAATATCTGGTTCATACTGAACATGCTGACTTTTCTTTTACCAAGCGTTGTTGCTCAGAGCTCCAGCACTTGTCATTCCAAATTATGACTTACTTTTTTTACCTGTTTTGTCATGAATACAAGGGAAATGCCACAGGGGTTTTAACATAAAAAAAACAATGAAAGAAGTCAGAGCCTTCAACGGTCTCGTGAATTTCTGCAGAGACTGGATAAGTGGGATGTCTTTAAAAATGAACATACTAAAAGGTATTGTCAAGCAAGGTCCTAAATGGCACCTGAAGCGGTGAAGGATTTTTCACAGTTGAAACAACAAACTATTGGGGCACCTGCATTGGAGCTGCCCAGCTATGAACTCCCCTTTAACTTGTTTTGTTATGAAACACAGAGACATGCACAAGGGGTACTGACTCAGCAACAAAGTAAGAAAAGACCTATACCTTTCTATTCAATGCAGTTGGACCCTGTAATCAGGGCAGCACCAACCTGTGTCAAGGCAGTAGCAGCAGCTGCTGTCCTGCTTGAATGAGCAGCACCTACATTATTGACATACACTGGTAATACAAGTACCACATGCAATAACAGAAATTCTTAACCAGGCACAGACGAAACACCCATCAGCTGCCAGACTGACAGGGTTGCACTGCTCACACCCTCCAATATTACCATACAAAGATGTTCAGTATTGAACCCAGCTACAATGAGTTCAAAAGAGGGGAGAGTAGCAGAAATAGATACTGAAGACAAGATGCTTTTGATGACTTATGTCATGCCAGGGGCCTCTTTTATAATCTCATCCACATTATCTTCTGACGTGATAACGTGGCCGAGATTATAAAAGAGGCCCCTGGCATGAGATAAGTCATTTGCCGGAGGGACCATCAAGAAGAAGGAAGACATCATGGCAAGCCCATCCAGGATGCCGATGACTCGGAGCAGAAGACCAGCGGATAGTTGTCGCCTGGCAAGACAGATGACTCCAGAACAGTGATTACAAGCTGAAAATATTGTAACATTGTATTTTTAAATGTTTTTTTTTTTACTTTACAGGGTACGTATAATCTATCAACATTATATTTTGAGTTTTCTAATACGGGCCATATTTTTGACCATTAATTAGTATTGGAAACAATAATAACTTGCTAAAATGTATTGTGGTGACATCTAATAGGTTATTTATTGATGGAGGGGACATCTATTCTACTTAGGAACAGAGGGCACATCTACGATGCTAATTATAGACTGAGGGCACATGTACCATTCAAAATCGGGACAGAGGGCACATGTACAATTCTATTTTGGGATGGAGGGCACATATAATTCTTACATTAGGGACAGAGGGCACATTTAATATTCTAATTAGGAACGGAGGGCACATATTAGTTTCATTAGGTTACAGAGGCCATTTTTTTCTTTGCACAGTAACGGAGACAGTATGCTGCCGGCAGCATGCCATTAGCATGCTATCGATTAGGGTACTATAAGGCACAGCATATCCTGCAATACATGGGCATGCTGGGCCGTATTCAGTTTTACGATTTGTGCTACTGCGCAGTAATTTTCTAACGTCATCTACGGTTCTTGTTGCAACGTAGATTGCGTATACGCGCCCGGAGCTCTAAATATGGCCCACAGTGCCTTATAGTACTATATGCAAGCAGAATGCCAAAAGTTAAGTGCTTGCGATGGCAGCCATTTTTAGGATTGTGTTTTGTTTTTTTCTATGGGCCATGAACTCCAGAGAGGTTAAACTCCAGCGAGTTCAAAAATCGCCAGCCAAAATCGCCCCTTGGTAAATCCAGAGACTTTTACAAAAAAAATCGCCCCTCAACTCCATCGATGTGTGGCGATTTTGAGGGGTAATTTAAATCGCTCCTTAGTAAATGAGGCCCCAGATCCTATCCCTCCCTTCTCCCTAGCCTGACCCTAATACTCCCTTTTCTATAGCCTAATCCTAACCCACCCTCCCCCTTCCTGACCCTAAACCTCCCCTTCTATGGCCCTAACCCTCCCTTCCTAAGAGCCTAAACCCTAACCCCCTCTAACACTAAAAGTCCCCGGAGAGGTTACTAACCTCTCTGGAGCTGTCTGCTGCGAAAAATACTCATTCATAAAAAAAAATTCTAAAAAGGCTAACTATTCGAACAGCCGAAAAGAAACTTTTGACGGTCTATATTTCTAAAGACAGCCCATCGCAGTGGGCGTTTACAGTACGGAGGTCATCATTGTTTCCAAAATTTTACAAAATTCTGGATATCTTTCTAATTTACAACATATCCCCAATACCCCCACCCCAATGGACTAAGAGATTCTGGTTTCTACCAAGATTTTAGGGGTCCTCCCAGGAACTATTATAAAGATAGTAATTATAATAGACCGCATTTCTATAAAAATCAAAGAAATTATTCCACCCCCTACTATGATAGAAACTATAATGGGGGATGGAGAAAAGGGGGAAATGATTTTAGACCTACTTTTTATGGACAGAATTTTAATAGGGATTTTATGGATTGGAGGAGAGGGGGAAATAACACTTTTAAACCCCCACAATACCCACAATCAAACTATTATGACTTACCATTAGAAAATAGATTTGCCCCGTTTGGGGAGAGTGATTTTCACTGGGAGAGGAAGAATCTACCCCTCTCATAATGGAAAGAGTAAGAGGGAAAAGAGAGGGAAAAAGAAATAAAACTAGAAATAAAAACAGTAGCGAGAATGCAGATAATATCTATAATAAGAAAGAAATTGAAAAGGATAAGAATATGAATACAATAGTATCCCCATCAGTTAATAATATTTTAGGAGAAAATGGGATTTTCAGTTTGAGTAAACACCAGTGAATAGCTGAGGAAACAAGAGTTCTTAAGAAAGGCTTAAAATTTTCCCCTGATTTTAAACCTAATTTATTTGATGTTTTTATTGACACAGAAAAGTTTTTAAGAAAATTAACGATTAAAAAATATTTTTTTAAGGAAGAAATAGAGTCTGAGGATAATATAGAAAAAAGAGTAAAAAGAGGTTCTTTTAAAAAGAAATCCAATTTTTACCCAAAACATGTTAGAGGTTGCTTTATTGAAAGCTTTGGTAAAATTGTCAATGAGGAGATTTCAAAATTAGGAAATAATGAAGATAAGAATAAATACAAGAAAGCTAATTTAACAAAAAAAGAAAAACAAGCTCTCAAGGACCTCAATAAAAACAGAGAGATAATTATTAAACCTGCTAACAAAGGGGGGGGGGGTATTGTTATAATGAACAGGGAAGATTATATTAAAGAAATAATGAGGCAATTGAGCGATGAAACAACATATAAATCCCTAAGGGGTGACCCCACGATAAATTTAAAAAGAGATTTATCCTTACTCCTAGATAAATATGAAAAAAATTTGACTATTACCGAGAAAGAACGGGCCTATTTAGACATCCAAGAGTATAATGTCCCTGTCATTTATATATTGCCCAAAATACACAAAAGTATTACACAGCCCCCAGGTAGACTGATTATAGCAGGTACTAATTCTATTACCTCTAATCTATCGGAATTCATTGACCTCTACTTACAACCGTTAGTAATTAAGAATAAGTCTTACATAAAAGACACAGGTGATGTTTTGGAAAAACAGGGGATGTCACCTCCCTGTATACGGTTATCAAGCATTCTGATGGAGTTGAGGCAGTGAAAAAGAGTCTGATGGAAAGTGATTATAGTGAACCTTTGAAACAATAATTAATGCATAATTATTTTAATTTTAATGGGAAATTGTATTTGGAAACACAAGGAACCACCATGGGCACCAGATTTGCCCCTAGTTATGCTAATTTGTTTATGAGCCAATGGGAAAACACATCAGTATGGAATGGCCATAAATATGGGGGCAATCTGGTAGCCTGATGGCGGTTCATGGATGATATTGTATTCATTTGGAAAGGTACCAGAGAGGATCTAGATGATTTTTGTAAACACCTCAATAATAATATCCTAAATATCCAGCTTACATTTTCCATTAGTAAATAAAAAGTAAAATTTTTAGATTTGAATGTTTACTCAAAAGGAGAAAATATTGGTACTAATACCTACTTTAAGTCTATAGATGCCAAATCCTACATTAATATGAATAGCCATCATCATGTAAATTGGCTTAAGGGTATCTCTATTGGACAATTTAAAAGGCTGAGGAAGAACTGTACAGAAGACGACGCATACAAAATAAAAGCAGATGATCTAATAAATAAAATTGAAGAAAAAGGCTACCCTAGATCTAGCCTCTATACAATAGCTAATGACACAGGGAAACTTAAACAAAAGGATTTGTTACCTAAGAACAAAGAAAAATATAAAGAAAAGTGTAACAAAGGTTTTAATCTAGCTTTTATAACTCAATACAATAAAGAATTTAAGAAAATAGAAAGGATAGTCCACAGAAATTGGTACATTTTATTGAAGGATCCTATTTTTACAGAATTTACTTCCCAGTCGTCCTAATTTTATCTATAGACGTGCCCCTAATTTAAAGAATTTGTTAGTGAAAAGTGCCTTTGAAAGAGATGAAAAACCAGGCATTAAAACACAGGGTTTCCACAGATGTGGGAACTACAAAATGTGTAAGACCGTTAAAGGTCCCAGAAAAATTGAAGAATTTGAGATTAATGATATTAAATATAGAATTAGGGACTTTATTATGTGAAA
Source organism: Limnodynastes dumerilii (assembly GCA_011038615.1). Lineage (NCBI taxonomy): Eukaryota > Metazoa > Chordata > Amphibia > Anura > Limnodynastidae > Limnodynastes > Limnodynastes dumerilii. Next base: position 119,724 of record WWET01002450.1, read on the forward strand.
TACAAGGTCAGTCATTTATATTATTGAATGTGAATGCAAAGAAGTGTATGTCGGGAAAACCGTGAGACTGTTGAAAATTAGACTTCAAGAGCATCTATGTAATATTAAAAAAGGAAAAGAGGATCATACATTGTTCAACCATTTTAAAGAAAAGCACAATTGTTCATGGGATTCCATCAATAAATTTATGGGGATACAAAATGTAAAACCTAACTGGAGGAGTAACAATCAGGAGTCCCGTTTAGCGAAAGCAGAAATGAAGTGGATACACTCATTAAAGTCCCTTATCCCCAAAGGTCTAAATGGGGACTTTGAATTAAAATGGTTTTTATGATATTTATTGGGGGATCCTTGATGTTCTATCTGTAGGATCCAGGATTCTTAGAATACACCTGGGAACCAAAAAGAAAAAGAATAACTGTGGTCAAACTATCCTGAAAGCATCCAAACCCATCCGAACTTGGAAGCTAAGCAGGAAAAGGTTAAGCTAGTACTTGGAGGCGAGACCACCAGCGAACACCTAATAACACAGATATATATCCTTCCCAATGGGAACCCCAAAAAGTTGTAAATCAATGGTCCCAACCTTGAGTATTGCCTGATATTTTAATATTATTTATTTTCCCATAGATTTATTTTAATTACTTATCTTGATTATATATTATATCCTCTTATCCTTATAAAATATAGTTATTTTTGTTTATTTTTAGTTTTTTGTATTTTATTTATTTATTTATATTTTTTTTATATATATTTTTTGCATTCATATTTATCCTGTTGCATTCCTATCTATCCTATTTAAATATATCTAGTTTTTACCTTTGGAAGTTTTTTAAATGACCATTCTTTTTGCTACACAATATATATGTGGGGGTATTATTGTATTCTTCACATGTTACATTTTATAGTATGCAGATGTTGATTTTATTTATTCCCTCTTTATTATATGTATTTAGTGTATTCTTTTAAAGTGGGGCGGAAGGGTAGGAAGAAGTGCTTGCCGACCTCCATCCTCTCCCATAAATCTTCACTTTTGATTAAGAATATACTTTATGTGGCTTCCATTTTTTGGATTATGTTTTATATATTTATAAGTTTCTGCCTTTATCTTATGTTCTTTTATTGGTCTATAGAGATATAAAGATATTGCCTTCATATTCATTTTAAACTTTATATACCATACATCTTTTATATTAAATGCTAATATGTATTAATTGGGTTATGTGTAAGACTTGTATGTATATACTCTTTTTAAACATCAAAGTTATTTACTTTCCGTAATACATTGCTAGAATACATTTATTTATTATATTTTATTTTTGCTGATTCTGTTTATGTAATTTGATATGTTTAATAGCGCTATATACTATGTCTTATTCATTTATTTTCTGATTGGCTGTTGATGATAGAATATACTATATATATGTCCACATTTAGAATAGACACCCCTTATTTGCCTTGAAAAAGAACCATAACGGTTTGAAACACGTCGGCAGGGTGTCAATTGTTCCTGTCTGTATCCTGGTGATCTACCTGATTGATCTCTGCAGCACCGTTCCTCTGCTTTCTACCCGGGTATCTGTCATCCAGAGAGAACGGTGCTAAACTGGTGGGTCTCACTAGAAATAATGCAGGCTTTTATTTTATATTATACGTGAGCCTTGTATTTAATAAATATTACTTTGTTTTCTGCATCCTGAGCGTCAGTCATAATCTACCTAAAGAGAGAGCCAGAGCCCAGCGGGGAGCGGGGATTCACTTGTAGCCATGCCGAACTGCGTGTAAAGTGTGTGTAAAATGATTTGATTTCAATGCGATTTCACCGCGATTCGGTGAAATCGCATTTAGTGAATTACAAACATTGGGGCAGATCCTGAACTACGCATTTCCGCGAATTTACGTGTGGCGGAGACGTAAATTTGCAGTTTTGTACTCACTGCGCATGTGCACCGCAGAAAATACGCACATTCACGTAGCGTATTTTCAAACGTATGGGTAATTCACGTATTGCTAATGTAAATACTTACGTGTGGGCGTGCCAAATTTACGTTAGTGACCAATACGTGCGTTTTACGTGAAGTAGGCAGGGGGTGGTATTTAAAGTGTACAGTATGGGCGTGCTAAGCTGCGTACGTTCGCGTAGTCTGTACGCCCGTTAGCGGACGTATGCTGTTACATTAGGCAAAGTTAAGGTAGGGTTTGGGTCGCGTAATTTCCGAAAATACGTCCGTGCAAGGGGTGTGCCGTGGGGAGTGTATTGACCTTACATGTACGAAAATACGCACCGCTAAAATACGTACGCACACACGTAGTTCTGGATCTACCCCATTGTATGTTTGTAATAGAAAAAAGTCGGGACCGCGATTTTCGGACCTGCGATTAAAAATTACTAACATCACGTGATTTTTAGCTTAGTGAATCGCCTTTGGCGAATTTGAAGCTCAAAATCACGTGATTTTAGTAAAATCGCGTTTAGTGAATGAGGCCCTTAGAGTGAGATTTGACTACAAGTCAGCATTTTATTGTATTTTTTCATCACACATATGTATTACATTTTTATAAGATAGAGTTTTATATTCATTATTTCTATATTTATTTATTTCTAGCGCTTACCCACCATTTCTACACAGTTACTTTAGTCCTTTTTGAGGGAATTGGTGGTATCCCTAGGTGTGGTTGAGCTGCTGTTTTTAGGTTTTAATATTTCTATTATTAGAGCGCCCTTGTCCCCCATAAGTATTTAGTTACATTTTATCACTTGATTGTATTAATTTCATCCTCACTTACAATAATTTTTTGCTTACCGGTGTACATTATTTACAAGTACAGGGGAACTATTTGTGGTACACTGGAAAAAATGCCCATTTTCATGCATTACCTGTCAGCATTGTTTTAAATTTTAATTTAACAACATTTATCATCAATTAGCAGCTTCCCAAGTATTGGATATTGGCTCTAAGTGAATAGTCCCATTACCTATACTATTTGTCTACATTGACATTACACTATTTGGATCAGATTTACAATTGTGAGTGTGATCCGTAAGTGCAGATACACATGTATCCGCTCCTACTTTTCCGGTTCCCTCCCCTGCCCCCCTGATTTTAGGTACCTTATAGCCTTTACGACTGCCATAGGACTACCTTAGCTAACCGTGCGTAGTTTCCTTCTTAAGAAAGAAACTACGAACAGACCTTTCCTCTCCCTGCCTCCCCCCACCCACTCTGGCTAATCTAAATCCCTCCCCCTCCCACTTCTACCTAACCACTCCCTGAGGCGGCTTAAGGCTGCCTCTTTCTAACTAAACTACTCTGTGCTGTCTTTAAAAACCACTTATTAGGTGTGAATACAGGACTTTAAACCTATGACCAAGGATTTTATAGTTTATACCTAATTAGATTATGGTATGATCGTGATTTTTTGTGTGTATTTTAATAGATTGATACATAGATACATGCTGAAGGACAGTCTGTGAACAATTACTGTACACTGACTCCAGTTATGCCTTTGGCATAACACATGATTATGGTTCTATTTGGAAAAGCAGAGATTTTATAGGACCATCTGGTAAACCAGTTAGACATTCTGGACCGGATTCACAACCCCTAAAATTTTAAGTGCCTATTTTTCCGTTTATAGCTACTACGCATGCGTAGTAACTATTTTACGATATCTAAGTAGCTTTTTGTTACCTTGAAAAAGACACTGATTTGTTGAAACACGTTTGTGGACGTTTGCAGCAGTGGAATACACGTTGATAGGTACTTCAGTCATTGAGGTTTGAACTTTGTGTGCAACAGTTGTGGTTATATGACGCCCGTCCCTATGTCATACATACCTGTATTGCTTTAGAAGAGTCGAGAGAAACGTGCCCCACGGCTGTTCTTTTTATTGTTTTTACTGAAATGTGATGTTTTAAACAATATTAAAAGGAATCAACATTAGCTGGGCTGCTCTGCATTTCTACGATTCCAAAGGAGAAAAATTGGTTTTGTTATAAAGTACCTCTCAAAAGAGGAATAGAATGTGATTTAATATTGGGGATAGACATACTGCGTGATAAGGTTCTTCTGTCACTCACTTCTGCATTAGATGGATGGTATGCAGAGAAGACTGTGGGAACTAGAGGAGAGGAATTTCTGATGTGCAGATACACAAGAATCTGTGAGGAGGAGATCGGAGAATCACGAAAATAGTGGATTATTATAGGCCTGTTAAAAGAAGATTTGATGTGAGTTTAATATTCCATATATCTAGAAACCTGGGAAGACATACTACACAATTGTTTTTTTCTCCTTTGTTCCATATTTTGCAAGAGGAAAAGGGAGAGGACATCCAGAGGTGAAACGAGGAGAGGAAAACCCAGAAATATCATTATACAGCTTTGATAGAAGAGAACAACAATGTGAGTGCAACTTTGTTGCAGTAGGAATAATTCTTAGTAACAAGATTACTGCACAATTAGATCTTTCCTTTTTTACTACATGTTACATGGATAAGGAGATAAAGACAGTGATCTTAGAATATTGTTGAATAATTTGAAGAAGGAGTCAATATCAATATTTCGTAAGAACTGGACATTGATTCACACATATTACACAGCGCTATTAGGGTTAAAAATTTTAATGTGTAATTTTCAACTATCTGCTTTTGGTAAAGTGTTGTGTTTTTTGGGGGGTGGTGGTGATTTTACCCCTATATTTATCCCGCTGCTGCAGTGTATATAGGGAGCGCTACAAAGGAGGTCACATTTAAATACATGCGTAGTAACTATTTTACGTAATCTACGTATCATTTAGTTACGTAGATTGCGTGTATGTGGTCTCTACGCAACAAAACGATAAGTAGATTATGTTAGTTACTATGCAAGCGTAGTAGCCATTATTGGTAAATTACGGACATGTGTACAATACATTCGTGATTGTGAATCCGGGCTCTTGTTCTTTGTGACAATAAAATCTGAAAGATTAATTGGTAGGTTGCATACAAAACAGTACAGTAACTGTCTAAGACAGTTGTGGGTTATATTGCTAGCTTTTGTAAATGAAAAAAAAAAAAAAAAAATGATTACAGAAAGAATAAAAGAGAGCAATTTCCCAAAAAATAAATATATAATGCAAAAATAAGGAAATATGATCAACCATGTTATATCTTCAGTTATACTACAATAGAGGGCAACTTCCAAAGATACGATTGCACATAGTGTTATATAATGTTTGTTTGGAGCGCCTGACCTCTCTTTTGTTCCTTGTAGTTACACAGTGGTCATTTTGGTCCTTGGCTGCACCTCTTCATTTATATATATACACTTGCAGACATTTCATATATTGAATTTGAAGTGCAGCCTGAGTTTTCTTGTTACTGTTACTAGTTTTACTTTGGGAGCCTGACCCCTCCCCAATATGGGCGCTGCACACTGTTCAAATGGCAGGGGTGTCTTTATACAGACCTCCTGAGTACACATATAGCAGATGGAAATATACAATTAAAAATATATGCAAACAATTGATTGTTTAAAAATCATGAAGATAAAATCTAAATTGTTATAACTGGAAGTTCTGATAGGATAAAAGACTCCAATAAGACAAAGTCATATGCACCAGTCTCCAATCCTTTTGTGTAAATTAACAAAGTCCGCAAAATATAAATGAAAGGTGTTTATAGTAACGTTGTCGGTGCCTATCTGTAGATGAAATCTGCAACGGTGTTCGCAATCAAATGCAGTACACTCACAGTTTAGAAGATAAGGAAGGTGTCAGAACTTCCAGCCATAACAATTTGGATTTTATCTTCATGATTTTTAAACAATCAATTGTTTAAATATATTTTTAATTGTATATTTCCTGCATTGATCCTCAACTCATTGCACTGTTGTACTTTACAATCTTCATTTGTCTAATAGGACAGATTTATATTCCACCTTCCATTTGTTTAGTTCAATTTTTTTTAATTAACAGACACTCACCCAACTAGTTCTTAAATATTGTTTTATTAACATATGTACCATTTTATATTTATCAAAACTATCACAAAAATTAGCACTTACGCACTTTTATCACTTTAACACTTTGTTTCCTTTTAAATATTTATTGTTTCCCTGTATCCACTTCCTTTCCTTCATTCTAATTCACACCCGAGGGTCCTAACATCCTCCATGTTCACCATACATCACATTTCATTTATCGGTTAGTTTATATTACAGATTCATATTTTATTATTAGATTTTAGCAGAGATCCCATTTCATCACATTTTTATTAGCACATTGAGTCCTTTTCAGTCCTTCCAGTCCAATATTGAGTGGTACCTTAGCACCCAGTACACCAATATACATATCCTATATCCTGCCTTTTAGCCAAGCGCTCAATACATCTATATCACATTTTTCATGTTTCATTTGAGTAGTGAGATGACTCTCTTAGGTGTATGAAGCTGCTGTCCCAGTTTTTCATATAGCTTCCAAAGCACCCTTTTTATTCACTATATATTATCTCATGTCTTATCTTCAGTTATACTTCAATAGTGGGCAACTTCCAAAGATACGATTGGAAGCCAGATAAAAAAAAAATATTATGACTAAATAGGAAGGGTTTAAAATATCCTAAACTAATGGGTACAAAGCATACAAGAAGAACTTAGAAGAGAAGAATTCTCACCACACCATTACAAAACATGAACCATTGGGTGTGGAAACAGTGAGAAAATAAACTATAAAACTCTTCAAACTACAAGAAAGTAAAAACTTCAGGAAGTTTTTCTCAATTTTGTCAAGGATTATTTATTGATCCGTCATATGTTAGATCCCATAAGTGTCAGAATGTGCAAAGAAGAATATAGCAAATTATGTTTACCTGTTTATTTTGATTTCTTATAGCACAGATAGTTTGCGAAGATAGTAAAAACACTAAGCAACAGTGGTAGTCTGACATATAGAAGAGATGTGTTTTTTTTGTCTATGCTAAGCTCAGGAGGCATTTATATAAAATGTAGGCTGCTATGAAGTCCTTTGCTAAAATTGAAATAAATATAATATACATAACTTGCTTTTTTCATAGCACAGAAAACATAGTCAAAATATAACTATACACAAAAAGCTTTTTTCATTATAAAACAACTTTACAATACAATATTTTGATATTATAATTATACATACTTATCAAACACTGCTTTTACTTTCAGCTGATAATTGAGCTCTTGTAGTTTGACCAGTAGTCTGTAAAAGAAAAATAAGTGTATGTTAAGTTATAGCAGGAA